>AWOL01S0042124.1:96952-115853 GCA_000715115.1 Nicotiana otophora | reverse complement strand
AGAAACTACTATTGTTTAGTGGTTATTAGCTTGTTATAGCTACCATTTACTCAATTACTTCCTATATAACGATCCGACTTGTCCTTTTAAGAATTTAAGCCCCGTCTAGCGGCATAAGGCCCTGAGCAACTTCTTATTATGTGTATTGACTTGCGTGCGTGGTTGAATTCAGTTACCGGATGATTTGGAGTGATTTGGGACACTTGGTCCCCAAAACGGAAGTTTAAGTCTTAGGATTTTTACTGTAGTCGGAACTGTATAAAGACGACTCAGGAATGAAATTTTGATGATGTCAATAGCTCCGTATGGTGATTATGGACTTAGAAGCGTATCCGAAAAATTATTTGGAGGTCCGTAGAGGAATTTGGCTTGAAATGACGAAAGATGAATTTTTGGGAAGTTGGACCGTGGGGTTGACTTTTTGATATCGGGGCCGAAATCCGATTCTTGAAATTAGAATAGCTTTGTTATGTCAATTATGACTTATGTGCAAAATTTGAAGTCATTCCAGATTGATTTGATGTGTTTCGGCTCAAGATATAAACTTTGACATTTCAAAGTTTATTAGGCTTGAATTGGGGTATGATTCGTGGCTTTGATGTTGTTTAATGTGATTTGAGGCCTCGAGCAGGTTCGTGTTATGCATTGGGACTGGTTTGTACGATTGGACGGGGTCCCGGGGGCCTCGGGTTTGATTCGGGGTGGTTCCGGACCAAGTTTGGGTATTTTGATGCTGCTTGTTGCTGGTTCTGGTGTTGTTCTTCGCGTTCGCGAGGAGCCTCTCGCATTCGCGAAGAAGGATTTTGCTGTTAGGACTTTGTTCTTCGCGTTCGCGAAGAGGTTCTCGCGTTCGCGAAGAAGGAAATTTTGTTGTTCGTTGTCTAATTTTAGAGGCTCATATCTCGCAATCTGTAAGGAAGTTGGAGATGATCAAAAAATAAAAGTTGTAGCCCTTTGTGTCTCATTTTCAGAAAAGTAAACCATTTATCATTTGGAGTTGTGTACAAAATGTTATGGTAGATATACTATAGGCTGTCCGGAAAGAGTTTGGAAATCTCTATTGCACAGGGCTGACTTTGAAAACTTATATCTCGTAATCTTTAAGGAATTGGGAGATGAACAACAAATAAAAGTTATATTTCGTGGAGTCTAGTTTTGAGAAAGTCAAACCATTCATCATTTGGAGTTTTGTACAAAAGGTTATGTCCATTATACTAAAGGCTGTCTGAGAAGATTTGGAAAATGACTTTTGAAGAATTTTTTCATCGCGAACGCGAAGAACAAATCCCATGGGCAGCAGAATAAAGTCCAAATTCGTGTCATTCTTCCATTTTTGAACCAAGGAAGCTCGGGTGAGGCGATTTTTCAAGAGTCTTTCAAGGAAAATATTGGGGTAAGAATCGCTAACTTGATTTTGGTTAAATTACATGAATCTATTATTGTTTTTATCACTAAATTAGTGAATTGGGTTGAAAAATTTAGAAAACCCTCTTGGTTTAAATTTAAGATTTGGAGGTCGATTTGTTATTGGAATTCGATAAAATTGGTATGGTTGAACTCGTATCGGATTGAATGTTCGAATTTCATGAAAATTATGTCGGGTTCCGAGAGGCGGGTGCCGCGTTGACTTTTGTTGACTTTTTGGAATAAAATTTAAGTCGACGTATTATTATCCGGAATTATTTCCGGTGAANGGGGTAAGAATTCCTAACTTGATTTTGGTTAAATTACATGAATCTATTGTTGTTTTTATCACTAAATTAGTGAATTGGGTTGAAAAATTTAGAAAACCCTCTTGGTTTAAATTTAAGATTTGGAGGTCGATTTGTTATTGGAATTCGATAAAATTGGTATGGTTGAACTCGTATCGGATTGAATGTTCGAATTTCATGAAAATTATGTCGGGTTCCGAGAGGCGGGTGCCGCGTTGACTTTTGTTGACTTTTTGGAATAAAATTTAAGTCGACGTATTATTATCCGGAATTATTTCCGGTGAATTGTAATGAAGTTACAAAATTAATTTGGATAGATTTGAGCTGTCCGGAGGTCAATTCAAGCAAGAAGGCTATTTTGGAATATTGACCTAACTTCAAAAAGGTAAATGTCTTGCTTAACCTCGAGTGGAGGAATTACCCCTTAGGCATCGTATCTTATGTGTCATTTGTGAGATGTGAAAAGCCGTGTACGCGAGGTGACGAGTACGTACTCGGCTTATATGTGTAAATTTTATTAAGTTAAAGTCCTGAGCATATTGTGTGGTAAATTGGGTAATTGTTGGTATATATTTAATCATCTAATTGNTTGCTGGTTCTGGTGTTGTTCTTCGCGTTCGCGAGGAGCCTCTCGCATTCGCGAAGAAGGATTTTGCTGTTAGGACTTTGTTCTTCGCGTTCGCGAAGAGGTTCTCGCGTTCGCGAAGAAGGAAATTTTGTTGTTCGTTGTCTAATTTTAGAGGCTCATATCTCGCAATCTGTAAGGAAGTTGGAGATGATCAAAAAATAAAAGTTGTAGCCCTTTGTGTCTCATTTTCAGAAAAGTAAACCATTTATCATTTGGAGTTGTGTACAAAATGTTATGGTAGATATACTATAGGCTGTCCGGAAAGAGTTTGGAAATCTCTATTGCACAGGGCTGACTTTGAAAACTTATATCTCGTAATCTTTAAGGAATTGGGAGATGAACAACAAATAAAAGTTATATTTCGTGGAGTCTAGTTTTGAGAAAGTCAAACCATTCATCATTTGGAGTTTTGTACAAAAGGTTATGTCCATTATACTAAAGGCTGTCTGAGAAGATTTGGAAAATGACTTTTGAAGAATTTTTTCATCGCGAACGCGAAGAACAAATCCCATGGGCAGCAGAATAAAGTCCAAATTCGTGTCATTCTTCCATTTTTGAACCAAGGAAGCTCGGGTGAGGCGATTTTTC
Organism: Nicotiana otophora; assembly: GCA_000715115.1. Taxonomy (NCBI): domain Eukaryota; kingdom Viridiplantae; phylum Streptophyta; class Magnoliopsida; order Solanales; family Solanaceae; genus Nicotiana; species Nicotiana otophora. Next base: position 112,925 of record AWOL01S0042124.1, on the reverse strand, counting down.
AAGAGTCTTTCAAGGAAAATATTGGGGTAAGAATCGCTAACTTGATTTTGGTTAAATTACATGAATCTATTATTGTTTTTATCACTAAATTAGTGAATTGGGTTGAAAAATTTAGAAAACCCTCTTGGTTTAAATTTAAGATTTGGAGGTCGATTTGTTATTGGAATTCGATAAAATTGGTATGGTTGAACTCGTATCGGATTGAATGTTCGAATTTCATGAAAATTATGTCGGGTTCCGAGAGGCGGGTGCCGCGTTGACTTTTGTTGACTTTTTGGAATAAAATTTAAGTCGACGTATTATTATCCGGAATTATTTCCGGTGAATTGTAATGAAGTTACAAAATTAATTTGGATAGATTTGAGCTGTCCGGAGGTCAATTCAAGCAAGAAGGCTATTTTGGAATATTGACCTAACTTCAAAAAGGTAAATGTCTTGCTTAACCTCGAGTGGAGGAATTACCCCTTAGGCATCGTATCTTATGTGTCATTTGTGAGATGTGAAAAGCCGTGTACGCGAGGTGACGAGTACGTACTCGGCTTATATGTGTAAATTTTATTAAGTTAAAGTCCTGAGCATATTGTGTGGTAAATTGGGTAATTGTTGGTATATATTTAATCATCTAATTGTCGTGCCTAAATCCTTGTTGTTGTTGAATCTGTTATTATATGACAATTTGATATGATTGTTACTTGATTATTTATGTAATTCCGTGAATTTTTTGGTTTGATAATTATTGGAATTTATTTTCATTAAGGATTTTCCCTCTGCAAATAATTAATTAAATGAGCTTAAGAAGAGGTGTTTATATAATTATTAAAAAATTGAATTTAATGAAGAATTTGCTTTATGTTGAGTAATTTTTATCTCTATTGATTGTTTTTGGGTGTTGTACACATTGTGTGAAGCTTTTAGTTATTTGTTGTGAAATTAATTGACTTGGTTGTAGCTTTGAAATTTGGTTGTGGCCATTGGACAAATTGTGATATGAATTGATTTTGTTATATTGCTATGATAATTTTCCATGTAAATTGTTGTGTTGTGTGAGTTGTTATTTTGGGGAGATGAGGGTGGCATTTCACAGTTGATATTATGTGGTTATAAGGGTGCCATTTCACTGTGGTGTTTGTTGGAATATTATCTGGGCGGAGCGATAAGGGTGACTATAGGAGCGATAAGGGTGGCTATTGGTATTGTCTGGGCGCGGAGCGATAAGGGTGGCTCTAGGAGTGATAAGGGTGGCAATAAGAGCGATAAGAGTGGCTATTGTCAGGAACGATATGTGGTGATGTGGGGTTGCGGTGTTGATAATTTTCATGTGATGTTGTAATTTTCTTGTGTTTACTTTTATACATTGTGAAATTTGTCTTGTTGTTGGTAAATTGATAACAATCTGATTTATGTTGAAATTGAGAGCCTATGGCTATTGCCAGGCGGTTTATAAAATAAAATGTTGGCACGAGGTGCCGTGAGTAAATAATGAGAATATTTGACACGTGAATTGTCCATGCAGTTGTGATATGAAATGTGGGCACGAGGTGCTGTGATGAAATGATAATAATAATTGGCACGTGAATTGTTCATGCAGTTGTGATATGAAATGAGGGCACGAGGTGCCAGGGAAATATGATGATTTAATTATGGGCACCAGATGCTGTGAAAATATGAAAAAGAGCCGAGACCCGTATTTTTATGATTATGAAATGAGATGTCACATGGTGACTTTTTAATTAAAAGAATTATATTCAAAATATTTATTTGGAAGGATTTTTACTTAGAAAATATTATATGAAAGAATTGTATTTGAAAGATATTTTTTTGAGGAAATTATATTTGAAAAGATTTATTGAAAGAATTATATTTGAAAAATAATTATTTGAGAAAATTATATTTGAAAGAGAGTTATCTGGAAGAATTATATGTGAAAGACATTTATTTGAAGGACTTGATTTAACTGGGTGTAATTGTGTTTATTAATTGTTGAGTGTTATTAATGGTATTCTTGTTGTATGTTGTGCATATCACTGGTTGTTTTATCCTTCTCTTATTATTTGTTTCCTATTATTTTGTATATTATATTGCACAGGTTATTAGATTAGTGAGTGTCTTGACTGTACCTCGCCTCTACTCCATTGAGGTTAGTCTTGATACTTATTGGGTACCGACCTGTGATGATCCAAAAGGTCATCTTATATTTTAGAACTCGAATCTGCGCTCTTAAGCTTTAAAAAATCTCATTTTTACTCTCCTCGATTTGTGTGCACAGTTCGGGCAGGTTTCCGGAATGCTTTTATGTTGCAAACTAATGAAAATAAGAATTTTTGCCTTAAAAGTTGATTTTAGTTGACTTCGGTCAACATTTTTGGTAAACAGGCCCGAATCTGTATTTTGACGGTCCCTGTGGGTCCGTGTCGAATTATGGAACCTAGGCATATGCTCGGAATTGAATTCGGAAGTCCCTAGCTCAAGGTATGAATTTTTGATGAAAATTAAAAGTTTAAAAATTGTTTGTTTTTAAGAATTGATTGATATTTGGCATTATTTGTATCGGGTCCGTATTTTGGTTTCGGAACCCGGTACATGTTCATTATGATATTTAAGACCTTTCCGTGAAAATTGGAGAGAAACGGAGTTGATTTGACGTGATTCGGATGTCCAGTTGAGAAAAATACAATTTGTAAAGTGTTCTTGAAAATTTCATTTGATTTGGTGCAAAATTTGTAGTTCTAGGTGTTATTTTGGCGATTTGATTGCACGAGCAAGTTCGTATGATATTTGTAGACTTGTGTGCATGTTTGGTTTGGAGCCCCGAGGGCTCGGGTGAGTTTCGAATAGGCCACGAGATGTTTTGGACTTTGGAAATCTGGTATTTTGCTGCAGCACTTGTTCTGGCATGTCCTTCTTCGCGTTCGCGAAGGTACTCTCGCGAACGCGAAGAGTAAACTGGGCAGCTGAAGATTTCTTCTTCACGAACGTGAAGCAATGGGGGCGTTACCCTTCGCGAACGGGACAAGCCCATCGTGAACGCATAGTGTTAGGCATTGGGGAGGGGGAGTCAGTCGTCCTTCATCGCGAACGTGAGCTATGCCTCGCGAACGCGAGCTATGCCTCACGAACGCGAAGGCTATAGGGGAGTAACCATCGCGAAAGCGAGCTGGGTCTCGCGAACGTGTAGGCTTGGCAGCCAGTACCCTTCGCGAATGCGACAGTGCTCTCACGAACACGATGAACACTGTCGCCCAGCACTTAACAGAATCCAAAAAGGGGATATTAGCCAATAATTCATCTTCTCAAAAACCAAACGGTGAGAGGCGATTTTTCAAGAGTCATTTCTTCCCCAAATTCTTGGTAAGTGATTCTAAACCATTTTCTTTCAATTACCCATTACATTTCTTGAATTTTCAACCTAAAATCTAGAGTTTTCATGGTAGATTTAGGGGTTAGGGTAGAAACTAGGGATTTCAGGAATTTGAGGATTTAGACCCCAATTTGAGGTCGGATTCCAAAACTCATTACATATTCGGGCTTTGGGGTGAATGGGTAAAAGGATTTTGGTCCGAACCTCGGGTTTTGACCAAGCGTGTTCGGGGTCGATTTTTTGACTTTTCGGAGGAAAATTTAGGAAATTTAATTTATGAAATATAATTGATTCTTTTAGAAATATTTGATATTATTGAGTCATTTTTGATAGATACGAGTGGTTTAGAGGTGAATTCCAAAGGAAAAGTTGTGATTGAGAATTAAGTGGCCTTCGGAGCAAGGTAAGTATTGTGTCTAACTTTGGCTTGAGGGAATAGGTATTGTGTGAGTAATTTCTACGTGTTTTGTTGTTGAGTACGATATATAGTTGAGGTGACGAGCATCTATGCGTTGTGATCGAGTCATAGCATGCGAGTGAAATTCCATTCTTGCAAATTTGTAGTCTTAAATCTTGTTATCCATCCTTATTGTTGTTGTTGAAATGTTGGGAGACTTGTATCCGGTTCTACCAAGGTTGATAAAATTGTGAATATTGATTCGAGGTTAAGATATTAAATTGTAAAAGTAATCATTGATGAAATATTGATTTCTTTGTGAAACTTTTCTCTATCCGTTGTTACTGATTCTGTGAATTGTGAGGAAGAGTGTAAAAAGCGAAGGGTGATGCCGTGCGTGATTTATTTATATGGTGAGGAAGAGTGTAAATCACGGATGGTGATGCTGTGCATGCATTATTTATATTGTGAGGAAGAGTGTAAAGCACGAAGGGTGATGCCGTGTATATTATGAGAGGTTTAAAGCACGAAGGGTGATGCCGTGTATATTATGAGAGGTTTAAAGCACGAAGGGTGATGTCGTGTATATTATGAGAGGTTTAATGCACGAAGGGTGATGCCGTGTCGTTCTATTTATTTATTTATTTATTTGGTGAGGTTGAGAGTGAAAGCGTGAAGGGTGATGCCGTACAGTTTTCCTTGCTGTTTTAATTGCTCAATTCGTTTAAGGATTTTCGGTTTAATTCTGTCTTTTCATTATTCTCACTCTTTATGTTGTATTCCCCCACTGTATGTTCCCTTCCCATTATTTCTGCATTATTTCTTTATTTACTGTTGTTTCCACTAGCATGATTATATTGTTCAGGTTATATGTGGGTGTCTTGTCCTAGCTTCGTCACTACTTTGCCGAGGTTAGGCTCGACACTTACCAGTACATGAGGTCGGTTGTACTGATGTTGCACTTTGTACTTTCTGTGCAAACTTTGATACTGGCTCAGGTTAATCGAGATTTTGCTATTGGTCTGTTGTCCAGAGACTCAAGGTAGATCTGTCGGCGTTCACAGACCTTGAAGTCCCCGTCTACCTTTTATGTCACGGTTGTTTTCTTTCATTCAGACAGTTGTATTTCTTTCAGACTATTACTTGTAGTAAATTCTAGAATGCTCGTGAATCGTGACTCCAGATCTTGGTGGTAGTAATTAATACAATTTTATAAAATTCCGCACCTCTTATATTTTATCTTAGTTAATTATTGTTATTTACTGAATGGAAATAAGGAATTGGTTTAACGATTTTCTAACGTTGACTTGCCTAGCAAGTGAAATGTTAGGCACCATCACGGTCTCGTCGGTAGGAAATTTCAGGTCGTGACAGTTGGTATCAGAGCACTAGGTTGCCTAGGTCTCACGAGTCACGAACAAGCTTAGTAGAGTCTGAAGGATCGGTACGGAGATGTCTGTACTTATCTCTCAGAGGCTATGAAGTTTAGGAACAATATCACCTCTTTCATTCTTTATTGTGCGGCATTGATTTTGCTTGAAAACTATATCTCACATTCCTTTATATCTACTCGTGTATGACATTGCGCACTCGGTATTAGTTGTGCGTCGACGGTTCGTGATGCCGCAAAACTACGAGGGAGCCAGAGATGCTCAAACATTGCCTGAACGTGTGATTCTGACTGAAGATGCAAACGTATAAAGAGATCACCCAGTGAATAATGTGGGGGGTGCAACGTACCTTGGCATCTGGTTGATTTATACGAGTTATGAAGGTTAATATTGTGGACCATTGGATGTGGTGAACTATGACTTCACGCCGAGTGGGGGGAGTCCACTATCAATGAATGGACTGCGAGTCATGTGTTATATCAGTTTTGGCCTGAAATGTATATATGTGTTACTGAAAGGTTCTCCTAAACTTTGCACGTGTTTAAGGCCTGAGATTTTGTAGAGGATAAGGTTGGGACTTGAGGTATGTCCGCCTCCGTAATAATATTATACTTCAGTACCAAAGGAGTTAGAGAAACAACACTAAATTTACAGAAGGTCTACTCATCGTAGACGTCACAGTTGCAGATTTTGGGGTGCTTAGGAGGAAGTACAGTGGTTGACGAGATTCTGGACTAAGAATTGTCTGTATGGAGCTCTACTTTTGTGATCATTGTATATAAATTGGGGTAAAGTTTTACCCCAAAGAAGAATCGAAGAGTATGTTAAGAAATGGGTCAGCTCAACAGTGTTGACTCAGCATAACAAAAGAAGAAATTGGCCTTGGGAGAGATAATTCTCCACAGGTGTCTATGGCAAGCCTATGAAGAGGGCAGACTAGCCGATACAACACCGCCCACTTAGCTCGGTTCTCAGAAATACTTTTGAAAGAGTTTGTTTCCCGGACTCTCCGTAATACATGGCGCATAGGGTTTGAACGATTGCGTTAGGTCACTATGACAGTGTCATAATATGCCACCAGGTTCAATAAGTTAGCCCGTCATATTCCTACTTTGCTTCCTACAGCCAGAGAGCGAGTCCACAGACTCATTAAAGGACTTAATTATGATAGTAAAAAATTTTATGACTCGAGAGCTACATACTAATACTTCATTTCCACTAGTGGTATAATTGCCAATATATTAGAACATGTTCGGAGTGAGGAAAGAGGAAACTAAGGAGGCCAAGACATCTCGAGGTTTTGGGGGATTCAGTGGATTCTACTCTGCGAGTATAAATTATTATGGCGGGGGCTCGGGTAGTCGGCCAACCCAGTTTGCACATTGGATTAATCGAGGTGCTCCAGTAAGTTCTTTCAATGCACCACTGATATGAGTTTCCTACAATGGCTATTCCAGTTATCTGGCACAGACTCAACATGAGCAGCCAAATCCGCAAAGGGGTTGTTATGAATACGGCGATACTAGGCACATCATGAGAAAATTGTCCCAAACTTGGGAGAGGCATATTTCATCAAAGCACTCAGGCTACGTGCCCCATTGCAGTTACTACACCACCCACACGATCAGTTAAGGGTGGAGGGCAGGCGGGTAGAAGGCGTCCCAGAGGTGGAGACCCAGTCGTTGTTATATGTTTTTATGGTATGGTGGAGGTCGTTACATCAGATGGTATCGTTATAGGTACGACCTCGATTTAAAATAAAGGAATAATTTTCTTAACTTGATTTGGTTCTGAGTATCAAGACGAGTCCTCCTATTATGCTCCACTTATGAGTGAGCTTCGTAATTCTATAATCTACTTATGTGTTTACTTCTGTTGGGAGGTTTTATGGAGATAACTACACCTATTATTCCATGATGTAATAAGATCTGTGAGGCTAAATGTGCCTTTTTGGTACTTATTTCGGTATGTTTTGATGTATTTTCGGATAATTTATTTACAAATTGTGAATTATATGCCCTATCGGTGTGGGGTTCATTATGTGTTGTGATTTTGTTTAACGAAAGTTATTTAAAAGGAGAAAATGGAAAGTTTCGATTGGCAAGATGTGCATATTACTTGTGATTTAGAACTGAGGCCGAGGTCCTCGTATTTTAAAATAAATTGATATGCTTAAACTGGGCTATGAGCTGCGGTGAAAGTTATATAAGGAAGAGATCCTTGTGATAAAAATTCTTGTGTTTAAATTCTCCCTTGTGAAAATTAAATTTGTACTATAGTACTAATAGGGAGTCATGCCTACTAGGCTTATTTAAAAATTTTTTGTATGAAATTCTCTGTGCATACTTGCCAAATTTATGTTGTAATATTAAGTTGTAACCTACGAGGTAGGTGCCCGCCCAGGTGGCGTCAAATGTGACTCGTTAATTCGGGTAAATAATTATGAGGTCTTCATGCCTCGCATCTCGTTATTAGTATTGTGAAGGTTTGAAATGAGATTTTTGTTAACATGAAGTTAATTGACGATTCTGTAATTGATTATGAACAACTATTAAGACCAGATTGACCCAGAAGGGTGCCCCATTTAGATGATAAGGCGAGTGTAAGTTGAGCTTTCAGAAGCTCAAGACCGCTTTGACTACAACGCTAGTGTTGGAATTACCCACAGGTTCAGGATTGTATATGGTATATTGTGGCACCTCTCACATTGGGCTTGGTGCCGTATTAATGCAAGATGGCAAGGTAATTGCATATGCGTCACGGCAATTGAAAGTTTACAAAAAGAATTATCTTGTTCATGACTTAGAATTGGCAGTCATTGTTCATGCGCTGAAGATCTGGAGGCATTACCTCTACGGTATATCGTGTGAGGTATTTACTAATCATCGTAGCCTTCAGTATCTGTTCAAACAAAAGGATCTTAATTTGAGGCAGAGAAGATGGTTGGAGTTGTTGAAAAACTATGATATCACTATTTTGTATCACCCCGAAAAAGCCAATGTGGTGACTGATGCTTTGAGTAGAAAGGTTGTGAGTATGGGCAGTCTTGCATATATTCCGATTGGTGAGAGGCCATTAGTTGCATATGTTCAGACTTTGGCTAACCAATTTGTGAGGTTAGATGTTTCAGAACCCAGTCGAGTTCTAGCTTGCACAGTCGCTCGGTTTTCTTTATATGAACGCATCAGAGAGAAGAAGTATGATGATCCTCGTTTACTTGTCCTTGAGGACACGGTGCGGCACAGTGATGCCAAAAAGGTTGTTGTGGGGGAAGATAGAGTTCTGTGAATACAAGGTCGTATTTGTGTGCCTAATGTGGATGGGCTTCATGAATAAATTCTTGAAGAGGCACACAGTTCTAGGTATTCTATTCATCCAGGTATCGCCAAAATGTATCAAGATTTATCGCAACATTATTAGTGGAGGAGAATGAAAAAGGATATAGTTGCATATGTAGCTCGGTGTCTAAAATGTCAGCAAGTTAAGTACGAGCATCAGAGACCTGGTAGACTGCTTCAGAAGTTAGACATTCCTGAATGGAAATGGGAGCGTATCACTATGGATTTTGTTGTTGGACTCCCACGGACTCAGATAAAATTTGATGCAGTTTGGGGTCATTGTGGACAGGTTGACCAAGTCATTACATTGTTGAGTCAGCACATTTCATTCTAGTGGCGCTACCTATTCTTGAGAAAGGTTAGCTAAAATTTACATTCGTGAGGTTGTCCGCCTCATGGGGTGCCCGTGTCTATTATTTCAGATCGAGGTACGCAACTTACCTCGAACTTTTGGAGGGAAGTACAACGTAAGTTGGGTACGCGGGTTGAGTTGAGCACAGCATTCCATCCTCAGACGGACGGGCAGTCTGAGCTTACTATTAAGATCTTGGAGTATATGCTCCGTGACTTTGGAGGTTCTTGGGATCAGTTCTTGCCTTTAGCGGAGTTTGCCTACAATAACAGCTACTAGTCGAGCATTCAGATGGTCCATATGAGGTGTAAAGGCGATATCGTTCGCCAGTTGACTGGTTTGAACCGGGAGAGGCTCGGTTATTGGGTACCGATTTGGTACAAGATGCCTTGGATAAGGTCAAGATTGTTCAGGATCGACTTCGCACAGCTCAGTCTAGGCAAAGAGTTATGCCGACCGTAAAGTTCGTGATATTGCATTCATGGTTGGAGAAAGAATATTGCTGCGGGTATCGCCCATGAAGAGTGTTATGAGTGTTGGGAAGAAGGGCAAGTTGAGCCGTAGGTATATCGGGCCATTTGAGATCCTCGAGAGAGTGGGGGAGGTAGCATATAGAGTTGCGTTGCCTCCAGGGTTATCCTCAATTCATCCGATATTCCATGTGTCTATGCTCCGAAAATATCATGGTGACCCGTCCCACGTGTTAGATTTCAGCTCTGTCCAGTTGGACAAGGACTTGACTTACGAGAAGAAGCCGGTGGCAATTCTAGCCCAGCAAGTTCGCCAGTTGAGATCAAAGAGTTATCCTTCAGTTCGAGTGCAGTGGAGAGGTCAGCCTATTGAGGCAGCTACTTGTGAGTTCGAGTCCGATATGCGGAGTATATATCCCCACTTTTTCACCAACCCAGGTACTTTTCTTCCTCGATAAGCCTTAAAAATATCATTTTTATCTTCCTCGATTTGTGTGAGCAGTCCGGGCAGGTTTCCGGAAAGATTTTATGTTGAAAACTAATAAAAATAAGAATTTTGCCTTAAAAGTTGATCTTAGTTGACTCCGGTCAACATTTTTGGTAAACGGGCACAGATTCGTATTTTGACGGTCCCGGTAAGTCCATGTCGAATTATGGGACCTGGGCGTATGCTTGGAATCGAATTCGGAGGTCCCTAGCTCAAGTTATGAATTTTTGATGAAAATTAAAAGTTTGGAAATTATTTATTTTTAAGAATTGATTGATATTTTGCATTGTTAGTATCGGGTCCGTATTTTGGTTTCGGAATGCGGTACAGGTTCATTATGATATTCAAGACATGTCTGTGAAATTTGGTGAGAAACGGAGTTGATTTGACGTGATTCGGACGTCCAGTTGAGAAAAATAGAAATTTTAAAGTGTTCTTAAGAATTTCATTTGATTTGGTGATAAATTCGTAGTTCAATGTGTTATTTTGGCGATTTGATCGAGCGAGCAAGTTTGTATGATATTTTTAGACTTATGTGCATGTTTGGTTTGGAGCCCCGAGGGCTCGGGTGAGTTTCGGATAGGCCACAAGATGTTTTTGACTGTGGAAATATGGTATTTTGCTGCAGCACGTATTCTGACATGTCCTTCTTTGCGTTCGCAAAGGTACTCTTGCGAACGCGAAGAGTAAACTGGGCAGCTCAAGATTTCTTCTTCATGAACACGAAGCGATGGGGGCGTTAGCCTTCGCGAATACGACAAGCCAATCACGAACGCATAGTGTTAGGCATTGGGGAGGGGGAGTCAGTCATCCTTCTTCGCGAACGCGAGCTATACCTCGCGAAGGCCAGGGGGGAGTAACCATCGCGAACGCGAGCTGGTTCTCGCAAATGCGTAGGCTTGGTAGCCAGTACCCTTCGCATACGTGACATTGTTCTCGCGAACGCGATGAACACTGCCGCTCAACACTTAACAGAATCCAAAAACGGGATTTTAGCCAAAAATTTATTTTCTCAAAAATCAAACGGTGAGAGGCGATTTTTCAAGAGCCATTTCTTTTCCAAATTGTTGGTAAGTTATTCTAAACTATTTTCTTTCAATTACCCATTACATTTCTTGAATTTACAACCTAAAATCTAGAGTTTTCATGGTAGATTTAGGGGTTAGGGTAGAAACTAGGGATTTCGAGAATTTGAGGATTTAGACCCCAATTTGAGGCCGGATTCCAAAACTAGTTACATATTCGGGCTCGTGGGTGAATGGGTAAAAGAATTTTGGTCCGAATCTCGGGTTTTGACCAAGCGGGCCCAGGGTCGATTTTTTGTTTTTTTGGAGAAAAAATTGGGAAATTAAATTTATGAAATATAATTGATTCCTTTAGCAATATTTGATATTATTGAGTCATTTTTTTTTATAGATACGAGTGGTTTGGATGTGAATTCCAAAGGAAACGCTGTGATAGAGAATTAAGTGGCCTTCGGAGCAAGGGAAGTGTTGTGTCTAACTTTGGCTTGAGGGAATAGGTATTGTGTGAGTAATTACTGCGTGTTTTGTTGTTGAGTACGGTGTATAGTTGAGGTGACAAGCATCTATGCTTTGTGGTCGAGTCATAGCATGCGAGCGAAATTCCATTATTACAAATTTGTAGTCTTAAATCTTGTTATCCATGCTTATTGTTGTTGTTGAAATGTTGGAAGACTTGTATCCGGTTCCATCAAGGTTGATAAAATTGTGAATATTGATTCGAGGTTGAGATGTTAAATTGTGAAAGTAATCATTGATGAAATATTGATTTCTTTGTGAAACTTCTCTCTATCCGTTGTTATTGATTCTGTGAATTGTGAGAAAGAATGTAAAGAACGAAGGGTGATGCCGTGCGTGATTTATTTATATGGTGAGGAAGAGTGTAAATCACGAAGGGTGATATTGTGCATGCATTAATTATATTGTGAGGAAGAGTGTAAATCACGAAGGGTGATGCCGTGTATATTATGAGGNAAGCACGAAGGGTGATGCCGTGCATGAATAATTTTTATTGTGAGGAAGAGTGTAAAGCACGAAGGGTGATGTCGTGCATGCATTATTTATAATGTGAGGAAGAGTGTACAGCACGAAGGGTGATGCCGTGTATATTATGAGGGGTTTAAAGCACGAAGGGTGATGCCGTGTATATTATGAGAGGTTTAAAGCACGAAGGGTGATGCTGTGTATATTATGAGAGTTTTAATGCACGAAGGGTTATGTCGTGCCGTTCTATTTATTTATTTATTTGGTGAGGTTGAGAGTAAAGCACAAAGGGTGATGCCGTGCAGTTTTCTTGCTGTTTTAATTGCTTAATTCGTTTAAGGATTTTCGGTTTAATTCTGTCTTTTCATTATTCTCACTCTTTATGTTGTATTCCCCCACTATATGTTCCCTTCCCATTATTTCTGCGTTATTTTTTTATTTATTGTTGTTGTCACTAGCATGATTATACTGTTCAAGTTATATGTGGGTGTCTTGTCCTAGCCTCGTCACCACTTTGTCGAGGTTAGGATCGACACTTACCAGTACATGGTGTCGGTTGTACTGATGTTGCACTCTGCACTTTCTGTGTAGACTTTGATATCGGCTCAGGTTGATCGAGATTTTGCTATTGGTCCGCTGTCCGGAGACTCAAGGTAGATCTGTCGGCGTTCACAGACCTTGAAGTCCTCGTCTACCTTTTATGTCACAGTTGTTTTCTTTTATTCGGACAATTGTATTTCTTTATGACTATTACTTGTAGTAAATTCTAGAATGCTCGTGAATCGTGACTCCAGATCCGGATAATAGTAATTAATACAGTTTTATAAAATTTTGCATCTCTTATATTTCATCTTAGTTAATAATTGTTATTTACTGAATGGAAATAAGGAATTAGTTTAACGATTTTCTAACATTGGCTTGCCTAGCAAGTGAAATATTAGGCGCCATCACGGTCCCGTCGGTGGGAAATTTCGGGTCGTGACACGACCGTGGTGTACTCATACTACACTTCTGTACATTTTTATGCAGATCTAGGTATTGAAGACATCAGACTTGAGAAGAGTTAAGCGGGATCGTAAGGATTCAAAGTAGAGCTGCTTGGTCGTCGCAGTCCGTTAGAGTCTTTTTATTTCATTGTACTGTTAATTTTAATCAAACAGTATTGTATATTCGGTTCTCGTGATCATTCTATATATTCAGTTAGAGTTCGTGACTCAGTACTACAAGTCTTGGAAGGTTGTATATCGTAAATATTTTCGCTGTTAGTTTTGGTTACTTATTAAAAAAATGGCTTCAAAATATAATTGAAATCGGCTTATCTAGTCTTAGAGACTAGGTGTCATCATGACGCCTGTGGTGGGATTTTGGGTCGTGACATCCTATAGCTATGTTTTAACTTGTTATAGAGTTTATTCGATGTATTTAATATAATGTATTCATGAATACAATAGGAAAAGTAGGCTGAAAAAATGAGTTACAGCTAACACATAGACTGTATTCATATGTATTCGCGAGCTGTATTCGCGAATACAATAATGTAAATTAGCGTAAAAAAAGGTCCCTTAAGTTATTTAAAAACGGTAAGTGAATCAATTAATGTGATAGATTCCTAATATAACTCAATTATAACATGCAAAACTTGTATTCCAATTTTAGAAAGGATTTGCAGTCGAAAATTGCCACAAAACAGAGCAATCTCCAGATATTGAATCCTTCCTTTTTTTCTGGTACATTTCGTGGAATTTCTAGCATGCGGATATTGTTTGAAATTCATATAAGTATATACAGAAATAGACTACAATTCGATTTTACAGATGACAAGTTTAACAGTACTACTTCGTCATTTTGGCAAGTGAAACATTGAGAATAACTATGTCGATTATTCGATTGAGGGGATACTAATAAAGGAGTATACGACGTACAATGATTTAGTTGCACCAATTTTGAAGCAACTTGCCATAGATTTGAACTCAAAGTCAATTAAAATTGAATACAAAGTGGAAGCAAATTGTACGCCAATAGAAATACACAATGACATGAGTTACAGGGTGTATGTAGAGTTGAAAAAAGAGAACAGGGAATTCGGGATGTATCCTTTGTGTATAACAACAATGGACAAAGAAGTTGTAGCTGAAGGTAGTTTAATTCAAGGAGACCTAATGCGAATTGGCGAAACAGATGGGGTGAGTAAATTTGATACAATTGATACACTTGCTCTTGAGTCAGTCAATTCAAGTGAACCAATTGATGTGTTCGAATTGGAAAGGGATTTGATCATTTCAAAAACTAACCAAAGAGGGGTCATGGATGGACAAGTATATAAGAATAAGGCCACATTGAAAGCGGTGATGGAAGGTTTCAATTTCGGGTTGATAGGTCTAATGCTATCAGGTTTGGGGGTTCTAACTTACAACATTTTGAACAACAGGTTTTATAAAATTGTATTAATATGTATTCTGAATTTTTGTATGACGTATTCATGGCAGAATTTTAAAAAATACAGCATATATATATATATATTTGATAATATATGATTTTCTTCGTTATATTTTTCATGTATTAGTGTTGTTGTACCCAGTTTGCTGAAACAATTATAGCAAGTACACTGTATTCATATGTATATAAGTATATTCTGTAATCATGTATACATGTGCATCAATATATTAACATATATATGAGTGTATTCTGTAATTATGTATACATATGTAACACTTTGTTCATATGTATTAAAAAAATATTTATAGTGTACTCAAGAAAGAAACATTGTATTTCACTGTATGTTTCCATATAGACAATTTTGTTGCCAAATGAAAATGCCATGTTGTAGGTAGAGAAATCAGTTGTAGTTTATGTTTATATTTCATATCCATACATAACTGATCGTATGTATTACATAAATGTATTTGTAACTATACATTATTATGTATTTCAGAGGATTGTAAATGGAGATTTAAGGCTCCTAGCATTAACAAATCATAAATGTTCAAAGTAAGGGAGTTCAATGATAAGCATATATGTCCGTTAAAGGATAAGGTGTATGAGCAACGTCAAGCAAGTAGTAGCCTTATTGGTAGTATGATTAGGTCCAAATTTACTAATTATAAGAGAAAATATACCCCAAAGGATATAATTGATGATGTGAAATCAGACTTTGATGTAGATGTTAGTTATATGTTGGCATGGAGGGCTAAAGAAAAGGCAATGAATCTTTTGAGAGGTGAACCGGATGATTCATACAATAAATTATCAGGGTACTTATATACACTGGATATGACATATCCTGGTTCGCATACTAGAATGGTAAAGTCACCAAAAATGAGTTTTTGTATTTGTATATATCATTGTATGCTTTTATAAAGGGGTTCGATCACTGTAGACCCATCGTGGTTGTGGATGGAAGCCACCTAAAATCGGCATATGCAGGGACATTTGTCTCGGCTAGCACGTTGGATGGTGTAGGTGGGTCTGTTAAAAAAACATATATATGGATTATACTAAAATTTGTTAATGCTATTGCATAATACATATTGAATGAATTTTTTTATATATGTATGCAATTGTATTTACAGGTCATATTATGCCGCTAGCATATGGTGTTGTTGATTCAGAGAACGATGCTGCTTGGTTGTGGTTCTTTGAGAAATTCAAGGAAGCATATGGTGAGAAGGAAAATATGTGCATCGTTTCAGATAAGAATGAGAGCATCATCAAATCTGTATCGAGAGTGTATCCTACGGTACCCCATCTTGCTTGTATATGGCATCTATGGAACAACGTATATAAGAAATTCAAAAAGAGTTATTCAAAGTTGAGCGAGATATACTTCTCGATGGCAAAAGCATACACTCAAGATGAATTTGATAGTCTAATGGAAAAGATGGAGAAGGTAGATTTTTGGGTGAAAGAATACTTGGAATTAGCTGGGTACGAAAAGTAGGCTAGGTTGTATGCACCGGTTAGCCGGGGATGGACCATGACGTCAAATATTGTTGAATCAATAAATGCCGCACTTGTATCAGCAAGAGAATTGCCAATATACGACTTTCTAGAAGAAGTTAGGAAGATGTTTGGTCGTTGGAATTGCAGCAATCGGAAAGAAGCTTCACACACCTACACAACCCTTGGGAAAAAATACCAGGAGATGATTACTTTGAATGAGGCAATGTCTATACGT
>AWOL01S0042124.1:86067-96621 GCA_000715115.1 Nicotiana otophora | reverse complement strand
TTTTTTTTTTTTTTTTTTTGCTTTAAGTCCCTGCATCATGTATTTAGAACTGGTGTAATATGTATTTATTTCTTATACAATTTCTACTATTAACATATTGCATGCTCATTGTATTATAGCACTTGTGCATGTATTCTGTTGTATGAAATGGAGTAAAACTGGTTATTATATGTACACATTAATTTTTTATACATTTGCACCTCACTGTTTATATTCAATAATTTTGTTTCAAATTAGATGCACTTTATAGCAGATAAACTGTATTCCTTATTTAAATGTGTTCATCTTCAATAGTCTGTCATTCTTAATATAGTATGTATTCACTATATTTCATATATTTCATTGTATTTCATACATACATATAATATATTGATACATGTGGTTAAACTATTTTTAGTGAATACACGTATTCTGTAATTAATACGTATATTCTGTGAGATATTTATTATGTAAATAATACTTATATTTCTCTGTTTAAAGTAGGTTGTACCATCGACTGAACACTTGCATATGGTGAACGATGAAGGAAGGCATTACGCTGTTTGCCTCCTAGAGAAAAAGTGCAATTGTAGGCGGTTCCAAGTTGACGAATTACCATGCCCACATGCTTGGGCTGTCTTGAAAAGCAAGTTTCTAATGCCGGAAGATTATTGCTCGGAGTATTACAAATCAAAAACTGTTGTAATGACATACGAGGAACCGGTGTATCCACTGCCCGACAAAAGTGAATGGAATATACCAGCACATATATTAGAGGAAGTTGTCTTACCACCTAAATGGAAAAGACCTCCTAGAAGGCCAAAGAAGAAGCGCCATAAGCCGTTCAGTGAATTGTTTCAGAAGAAAAATCAACATTCGTGTAGTATATGTGGACAGGGAGGACATAATAAGCGTACTTGTAGAAATGCTCCACATAGGAATTAGTTCATGTTACGTATTCAAATACTGCAATTACAATATGTCACTTATTTTATAAAGTTTTATATTACATTTTGATATATTGCTGTATCAAATTTGTTAATTTCAGATCACTAAAAATATTTTTTAGTGATATCTTTACAAATTAATTTATATACAGAAATGAGGTATAGCAGGTCATCAATAGTGCAATACATAACTATACATACTGCATATATATTTAAATACACACACACATATATATATATATATATGAACAATATAAATAATATTACTTTAAAAAAGATATGAATCCATTCTACATTCAATAGAATGTATTCAGTGTTATCCAGTATGTATTCTTATGTATTCAGAATACATAGAATTCAACGAGCAACAGAAAAAAACAGTCACAAAAACCGTGAATATAGAATGTAACTGTATTTCTTTTAATATAGAATACGTCTGAATACATTGTGTTAAATTATATAGTGTCTTTAATTTATTAAATTTATAGAATTACATTGTATATAGCCAAATGCAGTGAATAGATTGAAAAAGTATAAGACAATAAATACAGTGAAAACATTGAAATACAGGGAATACAGAGAAATATATTGAATACAATGAAAATATAGTGAATAAATTAAAAACATAGAAAACAATAACTACAGTGAATACACGGCATAAAATGAATACATGACTTGCATTACAAATTTACAAGTGAACATATATGGGAATTACATAACTAATATTAATTAAAAATATATCTGAATATATAAGAATACATACTGGACAACAATGAATACATTCTGCTGAATACATAACTTAGAGGCTGGATAGTTCAGTGAAACACATTGAAGCTTTAGTTAAATTGAATAAAATGAAGACAGCATAACTTAGAGGTTGTTGTATATTATTTCAGCAACATCTTATAGACAACAAAGTTATATATTCTAAAAATAAAATAGTTTGACTAAAACGACCATGTATTCTTTAATAAGCTTCAAAAACTATCTTCACAGAAGACTATTCTTCACATAAAACTATGTTCAAAAAACTATCTTCATAAACTATCTTCAGAGAAACCATCTTCAAAGTACATCTTCACAGAAAACTATTCTAAAACTATCTTCACAGAAGTATCTGAATATGTGATTTGCCTAACAATCTTTGAGGGTGCTTCATTCTCGCTTATGACATCGACGTCTATCTTCCGCATATAATAGTACCAAAGGAGGGCACCATATCTTTGACGGAGTAAATTGACATCAAATGTTGTTTGTGGAATCAAACCAGAAGTGCTCAACTGCAGAACCATGAAGCACCTGAACAATTGATGTTGGACCTCATACCACTTCATATTGAGGAAACTTCCAAAACAAGTAGTACCAAATATTTTGTACTGCTCTGGAGTAAGTTTTTCTTTGAGGTCGGAGACTATGTCTGTGTTAGTGTAGGAACTGATGTGCGGTGATAAAATAGGCGGGTGTTTAACAAATAGTTTAATTTCCTGATGAGAGTAATGACAATAATTGTTATTCTAAATACAGCAGAATACATTTGGCTTGAGTACAAATCAGTGAAGGCACTATTGAATACATATAAATACAGCAACATATGAAAACACTTAGATGGAAGACATAACTAAAACTAGAACAACTAGTGTATTTAAAAAGGGTGTGGAATGAACTAAAATACATCTAAATACATATAAATATAACAACTAGTGTATTTAAAAAATTGTGGAATGAACTAAAATACATCTAAATACAACATACAAAAGTCATTGTAATAAGTGCAAGTCAGTGAAGGCACTATTGAATACATATATATACATCAACATATATATAAATACATCAACATACAAGAAGAGAAAGTAATATATGCACTATAGAATACATATAAATACATTAACATACAATAAGAGAAACCCATTGTAGAAGATAATACTCAATGTATGTGGACTTAAATACATATAGATATATCAACAATTACCTTTTCGTCCCGTGTATCCGAGCTAGTTCCTACATCGACCTCCTTTCCCTTAACACCTGAAGCATCATCCATAAATTTTCTTCTCTTTTCCGCATCAGGAAATGTTGATTCTTTCAAAGATTTCTCAACTTGGGCTTCTTTCGATGTGTCATTGCGTATTTTTATTCTCCTCTCTGCAACTGTATTTGCTGCTGAAACTGCATTTAATTTCGCTTGAGTGATTTGCAAAGAGAAAAAGGGCCCATCAAAATTGAGTGCTTTGGCGGGTATACCTCTGGTAACCATCTTTTGGGATGTTGAATCAGCCATTGGAGAGGAAATTTTAAGTTTTCTGTTGAAAGCATAACAATAGTGATTATTTATAAAAACAAAATTAGTAGAGATAAACAGAAGAAACACAGTACAAGCAAAAATCTAACAACTTAAATACTTACCACAACTATTTAGAGCAAAAAATATAGAAAATTGAGAGAGACAGTGCAGATGAAGAAGTGGAGAATCGTGATTTCTGAGAATGGGGAAGAGAATGGCGATGTGAGTGAGAGAAATTGGAGAGAGAGATCGTGGAGAAAGAAGTTTACATCAAATACGGTAATTTTGTGAGAGAAAAATCTGAAAGAAGGAGAGAGAAAAATAATATAGAGTGTATCTAATGGCTTAACGGTAGGAGGTGACCATAAATAGATATTTTGCTATAAAAATTAAAAGGTAGCTATAAAAGATAATTTTTTAAAAGGGTATATATTTATAAAAAATAAGGTGTCAACCTTTGCTGTACGGGGTAAAATTTCTTTTAAAATAAATCCTTTAAAATTGCAAAAAGTAACTGCAAAAAATAGAAGGTGCAGTAGCAGAATCTGATTTCTCTTTTTCAGAAACCCCACCATCCCCCACCCCACCCCTTTTTCCTCAAGAAACACTTATGCACACGTGTGTGTATATATATATATATATATATATATATGTGTGTGTGTATTGCTCTATCTTATAGTTTTACCCCTTAGAAAATTTCCAAGAAAATTCTCAAGAAACTATATATGCATATACACATATAATATTAGAGTGTGTATATATACTCTTTACCCTTTGGAAAATTTCCAAGAAAAATCTTACACAAATACTAAAACTAAGAGTTCTCACCCAATATTTTCCTCCCGTTTACTGAATTTGAACATTTGTTTTGTTCTCTCTCTCCTCTCTCTGTCTCTTTCTCAATCTTCCTCTTTTCTTCCCTTTGTGTTTTTCCATTAGGTCAACGCCAAAATAATGGCTTTTCTTTGTAGAAGTAAAAATGCTAAGGATTATTGTATAGGGTAAAATATGATATGACGTGTAGCTGGCTAAAAGGAGGACACGTGGAATCCAAGATGGAGTGACTGAGGACTGAACATAGTCACTGCACTTGTCACCGGAACGGATAACGTTCATAAAAGTGTATTAAATGCTCTGTGCCCGGTAGCATTTACTAAGGAATATCCTACAACATTAAAAGCGACGGTCCGTTACAAAGAATTTGGTATTTACACTCAACGTTACATATGTTATTAACCTGTGTTACTGTATTAAATATTAAAAGCAGTAAACTTTCTGAAGAAAGTCGGTAGAAACAGTATGTCAAAATAATATCTGAAAAAATAATTTTTGGAATAAATCGAGCCCACTGAATACACAGTATATCCTTAAGGAAATTATTCTCCTCAAATACCCAAGGTGCTGGAATATATCCTCCCATGATAGAACGATTTAACTCACCGGAGTGCTGGTACCAAAAACGCCGATGAACAGCGAACCACTCGAAAGCTGTAAAACACAATAGAATTGTTTTGCAGAAAAAGAAGAAGAAGATCAGAAAATTTAGTAAGTAAAAATTCTGGGATTCAAGGCATATTTATAGACCATTTGGTATTGATTTTGAAAAGGTTTGCAACCTTTCAGAACAACCATATATGTTGGAACGGGTGGGAAAATTGCGGGAAATAACAAACGAATTTAAAATAATCCGGGAAAGAAAACGAACAGGATCGGGTCGCGGGTCATGGGTTATTCCGAATTGAATTTTCGTTAATTAATTAAATAATTAAAAGGAATTTTGTCCAAAAAGATTAATCAATCAATTGATCTTTGACCAAATCCGAATCCGAAGCCGAGCCGAACGAGCGACGATGACGACGGCGCAAGGCTTGCCTTCTTCTTAACTCTTTAAGAGCTAGAAGAAGAGCAATTATATAAATACCCATCAAAAAAACTTTCTTCATTCAATATGGGACAATGTCCCTTTGCCAATGAGGGAAATGCAAATATTTTATTTTTCTTCCATTTTTCATTCACCCTCTTTAAGCTACACCAAGCTTAAAGCCCAATAATCCCCACATGAATGGGGAATGTCTATAAAATAAAGGAATGCACGAACGCGTGTGTGTTTTACATGCAAGAATTAATTGCATCTCGATAAGTAGGTTTCTCTTTGAATTTTTCGTAGTGAACTTATATCGGATATACTCGGTCAATCGGTAGATTTGATATCTTTGAACCGTCGAGCTTTGTTGTATACGTAGACAACATAAGTCAGACAATCAATCCTTAACCATCTATGGTTCTCGCGGTTGAGTTCGTTTCAGCCATGAACACCGCCTGTTTTCATGAGTGCTTAGAGAGTGTGCCTTTACTTTCATTCCCCTTAAAGCGGCTTACACTTCACACTCACATAGGTGATTTCTAAATGTTTAATCCTATAGACACATTATCTGGTCATATCCTGCCAAACTTAGCAAATCATTAAAAATCTTTAAGCTTTATTGACTCATCAAAAAGCCTTTACCTCGATTTCTGAACATTGTCTTCATCACGAGAATGGGTTGAGTTATTTGACAGTGTTGACCCGTCATTCATAACTTTGTTTGATCTCTTTGAACCTAACTCGTGGGATCTCCAGTCTGCTAGGTAGAGTTACCGCCATGATGTCACGACCCGAAATTTCCCCCCGACGGGACCGTGATGGCGCCTAACATTTCACTTGATAGGCAAGCCAACGTTAGAAAATCGTTAAACCAGTTCCTTATTTTCATTCAGTAAATAATAATAATTAACTCAATTGAAATATAATAAGTGCGGAATATCATAAAACGGTATTAATTACTACCACCTGGATCTGGAGTCACAATTCACGAACATTCTAGAATTTACTACAAGTAATAGTCTGAAAGAAATACAACTGTATGAATGAAAGAAAACAGTAGGACATAAAGGATAGACGGGGACATCAAGGTCTGTGAACGCCGACAGATCTACCTTGAGTCTTCGGACAGTGGACCAATAGCAAATCTCGATAAACCTGAGCCGGTATCAAAATCTGTACAAAAAGTGCAGAGTGCAGTATCAGTACAACCGACCTCGTGTACTGGTAAGTGTCGAGCCTAACCTCGACGAAGTAGTGATGAGGCTAATGCAAGGCACCTACAATCAACCTATACAATTTAACAGTGTATACGCAAATAACAGGAATGAAGAACTAAACAGGAAATATCAGGAGGGGAGACATACTGAGGGGAATACAAGATAAATAACTACAACAGAATGATCACCGGAGCAATCAATATACCATGAATTAACAGGAATAGTGAATACAGTAAAGAAAAATGCGCGGTATCACCCTTCGTGCTTTTACTCTCAATCTCACCATAAAATTATTATAAATGGCACGACATCACCCTTTGTGCTTTTACTCTCATATCATGGCACGACATCACCCTTCGTGCATTAACACTCACAATATGGCACGGCATCACCCTTCGTGCATTAACACTCACAATATGGCACGGCATCACCCTTCATGCATTAATACTTACAATATGGCACGGCATCACCCTTCATACATTAACACTCTCCCTTATCATAATGCAATGCATAAATAAGAACAGGGAGATAGAATAACAAGTACAAACCTTACTTCAATATTTGATTCCATAATATCAATCTCAACTTTGAAATAAAAACTCAATTACCACTAGAAAAATCCATAAACATAGTAAGAACGATAATTTGGACAACACTAGTATAACACGTAGCAATTTGGCATAGGAATGAGACAATATCAGAAAAATAGAGAAACATGGAAAAACAGGTAAATTGGTGGCGCATAGGTACTCGTCACCTTACATATACGCCTCTCATATGAATTTCACTTATCAAAAAATCTAAGGTTCCCAATTCTCTCAAGTCAGGGTTAGACACAACACTTACCTCGCTCTGAAGGCCACTTAATTCTCAATCATAGCTTTTTCTTTACAATTCACCTCCAACCACTCGTATCTATTCAAAAATGACTCAATAATATCAAATATTGCTAAAGGAATCAATTATATTGCATAAATTAAATTTTTTAATTTTTCCTCCAAAAAGTCAAAAAAATCGACCCCGAGTCCGCTTGGACAAAACCCGATGTTCAGACCAAAATCTTTTTACCCTTTCACCCCCGAGCCCGAATATGTAATTAGTTTTGGAATCCGACCTCAAATTGAGGTCTAAATCCCCAAATTTCCGAAATCCCTATTTTCTACCCTAACCCCTAATTCTACCATGAAAACTCTAGATTTTAGGTTGAAAATTCAAGAAATGTAATGGGTAATTGAAAGAAAATGGTTTTGAATCACTTACCAACAATTTGGGGAAGGAATGACTCTTGAAACATCGCCCCTCACCGTTTAGTTTTTGAGAAAAATGAGTGTTTTTTTGCAAAAATCCCGTTTTGGATTCTGTTTAGTGCTGGGCGACAGTGTTCATCGTGTTCACGAGAGCACTGTCATGTTCGCGAAGTGTATGGGCTGCCAAACCTTCGCGTTCGCGAGGCAGTGCTCGCGTTCGCGTAGGCTACCATTCCTTGGTCTTCGTGTTCGCGAGCCATTGCTCGCGTTCGCGGCCGGTTTATGGATGAGTGCTCTTGGAGTAGTCGGTCTAACCCTGAACCTACGTGCCTATGACTTCGTTTCTCAGGAAATTCGCGCAGCGGAACATCCTGAATTTGAGACTTTCTATACCAAAAATATTCGTGAACATAAGGCTAACTCCCCCTTTCCAGTGCCTAACGCTACGCGTTAGCGATGAGCATTGTCGCGTTCGTGAAGGGTAACGCCCCCATTGCTTCGCGTTCGCGACCAAGCCTTCGCGTTCGCGAAGAAGAAATCCTCAGCCGCCCAGTTTACTCTTCGCTTTCGCGAGAGTTCCAGAACATAGATTCTGCAGAAAAACAAGATTTCCAAAGTCCAAAACATCCTGTGGCCTATCCGAAACTCACCAGAGCCCTCGGAGCTCCAAACCAAACATGAACACAAGTCTAAAAGCATCATACGAACTTGTCCGCGCGATCAAATCGCCAAAATAACACCTAGAACTCTAACTTTAGCATCAATTCAAATGAAATTCTCAAGAACACTTTAAAACTTCTAATTTCTCAACTGGACGTCCGAATCACGTCAAATCAACTCCATTTCTCACCAAATTTTACAAATATGTCTTTAATATCATAATGAGCCTGTACCGGGCTCCGAAACCAAAATACGGACCCGATGCTAACAATGCCAAATATCAATCAATTCTTAAAAATAAATAATTTTCAAACTTTTAATTTTTATCAAAAATTCATAACTCAAGCTAGGGCCCTCCAAATTCGATTTCGGGCATACGCCCAGGTCTCATAATTCGATACGGACCTACCGGGACCGTCAAAGCATGGATCCGGGCCCGTTTACCAAAAATATTGGTCGAAGTCAACTAAAATCAACTTTTAAGGCAAAAAATCTTATTTTCATCAGTTCTCAACATAAAAGCTTTCCGAAAACCTATTCGGACTGCGCACGCAAATTGAGGAGGGTAAAAATGAAATTTTTAAGGCTTAAGAGTGCAGATTCGAGTTCTAAAACATAAGATGACCTTTTGGGTCATCACATTCTCCACCTCTAAAACAACTGTTCATCCTCGAACGGATATAGAAAAATATCTGGGCTAGTGAAAAGGTGGGGATATCTACTCCGCATATCGGACTCAGACTCCCAAGTAGCTGCCTCAATAGGCTGACCTCTCCACTGCACTCGAACTGAAGGGTAACTCTTGGATCTCAACTGGCTAACTTGCCGGGATAGAATTGCCACCGGCTCCTCCTCGTAAGTCAAATCCTTGTCCAACTGGAAAGAGGTGAAATCTAACACATGGGACAGGTCACCATGATATTTTCGGAGCATAGACACATGGAATATCGGATGAACTGAGGATACCCTGTAGGCAACACAAGTCTATAAGCTACCTCCCCCACTCTCTCTCGAGGATCTCAAATGGCCCGATATACCTAGGGCTCAACTTGCCCTTCTTTCCGAACCTCATTACACCCTTCATGGGTGATACCCGAAGTAACACTCTCTCTCCGACCATGAATTCAACATCACGAACTCTACGGTCGGCATATCTCTTTTGCCTGAACTGAGCTGTACGAAGTCAATCCTGTATAATCTTGACCTTGTCCAAGGCCTCCTGAACTAAATTTGTACCCAATAATCGAGCCTCCCCTGGCTTAAACCACCCAACTGGCGACCTACACCATCTACCATATAATGCCTCATAGGGAGCCATCTGAATGCTCGACTGGTAGTTATTATTGTAGGGAAACTCCCTAACAGCAAAAACTAATCCAAAGAACCTCCAAAGTCAATAACACAGGCGCGGAGCATATCCTCCAAGATCTGAATAGTACGCTTGGACTGCCCGTCCGTCTCAGGATGAAATGATGTGCTCAATTCAACCCGCATACCCAACTCACGCTGAACTGCCCTCCAAAAGTGCGAGGTAAACTGCATACCTCGATCAGAAATGATAGACACGGGTACATCGTGAAGACGAACAATCTTACGAATATAAATCTCTGCCAACCGCTCCGAGGAATAGGTAACTGCCACAGGAATGAAATGCGCTGACTTAGTCAGCCTGTCCATAATGACCCAAACTACATCGAACTTCCTCTGAGTCCGTGGGAGTCCAACAACAAAGTCCATAGTGATACGCTCCCACTTCCACTCAGGAATATCTAACCTCTGAAGTAAACTACCAAGTCTAAGGCACCGAGCTACATAGGCAACTATGTCCTTCTTCATTCACCTCCACCAATAATGTTGCCTCAAGTCCTGATACATCTTGGCGGCGCCCGGATGAATAGAATACCGGGAACTGTGGGATTCCTCAAGGATCAACTCACGAAGTCCATCCATATTAGGCACACAAATACGACCTTGTATCCTCAAAACTCCATCATCTCCAAAAGTAACCTGCTTGGGACCATCGTGTTGCACTGTGTCTCTAAGGACAAGTAAATGAGGATCGTCATTCTGATGCGCTCAAATAAAGAAGACCGAGCAACTGTACAAGCTAGAATATGGCTGGGCTCAGAAACATCTAACCTCACCAACTGGTTGGCCAAAGCATGAACATCCAATGCAAGCAGTCTCTTACCAACTGGAATATATGTAAGCCTGCCCATACTGACTGACTTTCTACTCAAAGTATCGGTCACCACATTGGCTTTCCCGGGATGATACAATATGGTGATATCATAGTCTTTCAATAGCTCCAGCCACCTCCTCTGCCTCAAATTGAGTTCCTTCTGCTTGAACAAATACT
>AWOL01S0042124.1:60320-80836 GCA_000715115.1 Nicotiana otophora | reverse complement strand
AGGCTGAGCCCTGCCCCTGCCTCGGCCTCTGGCACGGCCTCGGCCTCGACCTCTGCCCCGCGTAGGAGCTATCACTAGAGGCTTTGGCTGCTTCTCAGCTGAGGAAGCGGTACGTGTTCTCGCCATCTGCGAGAGAATAAGAGTAGAAGAGTTCAATCAGTATTAAGAAAGCAAAATCGCACGACAGAGAAGAATATGAGTGAAACTTGTTCCTAGACTTCATAGACTCTGGAAGACAAGCACAGACGTCTCTGTACCGATCCTACAGACTCTACTAAGCTTGCTCGTGAATCATGAGACCTATGTAACCTAGGGCTCTGATACCAACTGTCACGACAAAAAATTTCCAACCGACGGGACCGTGATGGCGCCTAACATTTCACTTGCTAGGCAAGCCAACGTTAGAAAATCGTTCAGCCAATTCCTTATTTCCATTCAGTAAATAACAATAATTAACTCAATTGAAATATAATAAGTGCGGAATATCATAAAACGGTATTAATTACTACCACCCGGATATGGAGTCACAATTCACGAATATTCTAGAATCTATTACAAGTAATAGTGTGAAAGAAATATAACTATATGAATGAAAGAAAATAGTAGGACATAAAGGATAGACAGGGACATCAAGGCCTGTGAACGCCGACAGATCTACCTTGAGTCTCCGGACAGCGGACCAATAGCAAATCTCGATCAACCTGAGCCGGTATCAAAATCCGCATAGAAAGTTCAGAGTGCAGTATCAGTACAACCGACCCCATGTACTGGTAAGTGTCAAGCCTAACCTCGATGAAGTAGTAACAAGGCTAATGCAAGGCACCTACAATCAACTTGTACAATTTAACAGTGTATATGCAAATAACCGGAATGAAGAACTAAATAGGAAATGTCGGGAGGGGAGACATACTGAGGGGAATACAAGATAAATAACTACAACAGAATGATCACCGGAGTAGTTAATATACCATGAATCAACAAGAATAGTGAATACAATAAAGAAAAATGCACGGCATCACCCTTCGTGCTTTTACTCTCAATCTCAGCATAAAATTAATATAAATGGCACGGCATCACCCTTCGTGCTTTTACTCTCATATCATGGCACGACATCACCCTTCGTGCATTAACACTCACAATATGGCACGGCATCACCCTTCGTGCATTAACACTCACAATATGGCACAACATCACCCTTCGTGTATTAACACTCACAATATGGCACGACATCACCCTTCGTGCATTAATACTCACAATATGGCACGGGCATCACCCTTCGTGCATTAACACTCTCCCTTACCATATTGCAATGCATAAATAACAACAGGGAGATAGAATAACAAGTACAAACCTTACTTCAACATTTGATTCCATAATATCAATCTCAATTTTGAAATAAAAACTCAATTATCACCAGAAAAATTCATAAACATAGTAAGAACGATAATTTGGACAACACTAGTATAACACGTAGCAGTTTGGCATAGGAATGAGACAATATCAGAAAAAATAGAGAAACATGGAAAAACAGGTAAATTGGTGGCGCATAGGTACTCGTCACCTCACATATATGCAGCTCACATGAATTTCACTTAGCAAATAATCTAAGGTTCTTAATTCCCTTAAGTCAGGGTTAGACACAACACTTACCTCGCTCCGAAGTCCACTTAATTCTCAATCACAGCTCTTTCTTTGGATTTCACCTCCAAACCACTCGTATCTATTAAGAAATGACTCAATAATATCAAATATTGCTAAAGGAATTAATTATATTGCATAAATTAATTTTTCCAATTTTTCCTCCAAAAAGTCAAAACAATCGACCCCGGGCCGCTTGGTCAAAACCCAAGGTCCGGACCAAAATCTTTTTACCCATTCACCCCGAACCCGAATATGTAATTAGTTTTGGAATCCGACCTCAAATTGAGGTCTAAATCCCCAAATTCCCGAAATTTCTATTTTCTACCCTAACAACTAATTCTACTATGAAAACTCTAGAGTTTAGGTTGAAAATTCAAGAAATGTAATGGGTAATTGAAAGAAAATAATTTAGAATCACTTACCAATAATTTGGGGAAGGAATGACTCTTGAAAAATTGCCCCTCACCGTTTGGGTTTTGAGAAAAATGAGTTTTTTTCCAAAACTCCCGTTTTGGATTCTGTTAAGTGCTGGGCCACAGTGTTCATCGCATTCACGAGAGCACTATCGCGTTCGTGAAGTTTATGGGCTGCCAAGCCTTCGCGTTCGCTTTGGATACCATTTCCTGGTCTTCGCGTTCGCGAGACATTGCTCGTGTTCGCGATGAAGAAAAGGCTAACTCCCCCTCCCCAGTGCCTAACGCTACGCGTTCGCGATAAGCATTATCGCGTTCGCGAAGGGTAACGCCCCATTGCTTCGCGTTCGCGACCAAGCCTTCGTGTTCGCGAAGAAGAAATCCTTAGCTGCCCAGTTTACTCTTCACGTTCGCGAGAGTACCTTCGCGAACGCGAAGAAGGACATGCCAGAACACAGATTCTGTAGAAAAACCAGATTTCCAAAGTCCAAAACATCTCGTGGCCTATCCGAAACTCACCCGAGCCCTCGGGGCTCCAAACCAAATATGCACACAAGTCTACAAACATCATACGAACTTGCTTGGGTGATCAAATCGCCAAAATAACACCTAGAACTCTAAATTTAGCACCAATTCAAATGAAATTCTCAAGAACACTTTAAAACTTCTAATTTCTCAGCTGGACGTCTGAATCACGTCAAATCAACTCCATTTATCTCCGAATTTCACAGACATGTCTTAAATATCATAATGAACCTGTACCGGGCTCCGGAACCAAAATACGGATCTGATACTAACAATTCCAAATATCAATCAATTCTTAAAAATAAATGATTTCCAAACTTTTAATTTTCATCAAAAATTCATAATTTAAGCTAGGGACCTCCAAATTCGATTCTGGGCATACGCCCAGGTCCATAATTCGATACGGACCTACTGGGACCATCAAAGCACGGATCCAGGCCTGTTTGCCAAAATTATTGACTGAAGTCAACTAAAATCAACTTTTAAGGTAAAAATTCTTATTTAAGGAAACTTGCTCGGACTGCGCACGTAAATAGAGAATGGTAAAAATGAATTTTTTAAGGCTCAGGAGCACAGATTCGAGTTCTAAAACATAAGATGTCCTTTTGGGTCATCACACATTATGACTTGCCCTAGACCTTAACCCCATTCCCTTTGATGATCCTTCAACTGCCTCTCTAGATAGGCCTTTTGTAAGTGGATCTGACACGTTATCTCTTGACTTTATCTAGTTAATTATGCTAATGGTATTGTGTCTCCGTCGTATATGACGAGATTTTCCGTTATACATAACGCTCCCTGCCCTGCCTATTGCCGCTTGACTATCACAATGTATACAAATAGGTGCCAAAAGTTTGGGCCACAATGGAATATCTTCCAAGAAATTTCGGAGCCATTCAGCTTCTTCACTAACCTTATCTAAAGCTATGAATTCAGATTCCATTATAGAACGGGCAATGCACGTTTGTCTGGATGATTTCCAAGACACTGCTCCACCCCAATTGTGAAAACATATCCACTCGTGGATTTAACTTCAGATGATCCGGTGATCCAATTTGCATCACGATATCCCTCAATCACGGAGGGATATTTGTAATAATGCAAAGCATAATTTTGGGTATGTTTCAGATACCCCAAAACTCGTTTCATTGCCATCCAATATATTTGATTGGGATTACTTGTAAACCCACTCAGTTTGCTAATAGCACATGCTATATCTGGTTGCGTATAATTCATGATATACATCAAACTTTCCAATACTCTTGCATAGTCCAGTTGTGAGTCACTTTCATCTTTATTCTTTTGAAGTGCATAACTCACGTCAATTGGAGTCTTGGCAATCTTGAAATCCAAATACTTGAACTTGTCAAGTACTTTTTCAATGTAGTGAGACTGTGATAATGCTAGACCTTGTGGAGTATTATGAATTCTGATTCCTAAGATCACGTCAGCAGCTCCTAAGTCTTTCATGTCGAATTTGCTAGCCAACATGCATTTAGTAGCATTTATATCTGCCATACTTTTGCTCATTATCAACATGTCATCAACATATAAATAAACAATGACTTCATGACCTGGAGTGTTTTTAATATAAACACATTTGTCATACTCGTTGATTTTAAACCCACTTGCCAACATTGTTTGGTCAAATTTGGCATGCCATTGTTTGAGTGCTTGTTTAAGTTCATAAAGTGACTTAACAAGTTTGCACACTTTTGTGTTTTTACCAGGAATCACAAAACCCTGAGGTTGTTCCATGTAAATCTTTTCCTCTAATTCTCCATTTAAGAAAGTTGTTTTAACATCCATTTTGATGGATTTCAAGACCATACACGGTCGCTAGTGCCACTAACACCCTAATAGATGTTATCCTCGTTACTGGCAAGTAATTGTCAAAGTAATCAAGGCCTTCGTTTTGTCTATAACCTTTAACAACAAGTCTTGCCTTATATTTGTCAATAATGCCATTAACTTTCATTTTCCGTTTAAAGATCCATTTCGAACCTAAAGGCTTATTTTTCGAAGGAAGATCAACCAATTCTCATGTATGGTTATCCAAAATTGATTGAATCTCACTATTGACTGCCTCTTTCCAAAACGCTGAATCAGAAGATGACATAGCTGCTTTAAACGTTTGAGGCTCATTTTCAAGCAAGAATGTCACAAAATCTGGTCCAAATGAAGTAGATGTTCTTTGACGTTTGCTATGCCTTAGATCTTCTATACTTAGAGTATTTTCCTATGGTTCTTCCCGAGGTCATTTAGGTCTTTCACTTAACGACTCATATTCAGTTTTATACAGATAGATGCTTTTAAAGAATTCAGCATTATCTGATTCCATTACCATATTAACGTGAATTTCAGGATTATCGGATTTATGAACCAAAAACCGACATGCTTTACTGTTTGTAGCATATCCAATAAAAATGCAATCTATAGTTTTTGGTCCGATTTTAACCCTTTTAGGTAAAGAAACTTGTACCTTTGCTAGACACCCACACACTTTGAAATATTTCAAGTTGGGTTTTCTTCCTTTCCATTTTTCATATGGAATAGATTGCGTTTTGTTGTAGGGTACTCTGTTGAGTATTCGGTTAGCTGTAAGGATAGCTTTCCCCCACAAACTCTGCGATAATCCAGAACTTATTAATAAAGAATTCATCATTTCCTTTAATGTTCGATTTTTCCTTTCCGCAATTCCATTGGATTGAGGTGTGTAAGGTGCAGTAGTTTAGTGAATAATTCCATATTCCGAACATATTTCTGCAAACAGAGATTCATATTATCCACCACTATCACTTCTAATCATTTTGATCTTTTTATTCAATTGATTCTCCACTTCATTCTTGTATTGCTTAAATGCTTCAATTGCTTCATCCTTACTATTAAGCAAATAAACATAACAATATCGAGTGCAATCGTCAATAAAAGTAATAAAATACTNAGTCGTCAATAAAAGTAATAAAATACTTTTTCCCACCTCGAGATGGTGTCGACTTCATATCACAAATGTCAGTATGAATTAAGTCTAAAGGATTTGAATTCCTTTCAATAGACTTATAAGGATGTTTTACAAACTTAGACTCAACACATATTTGACATTTTGATTTATTACACTCGAATTTAGGCAACACTTCTAAATTAATTAACTTCCGCAAGGTTTTGTAATTGACATGTCCTAAACGAATATGCCATAAATTATTTGACTCCAATAAATAAGAAGAAGCTGAAAATTTATTCATACTGTCGACAACCATTACATTTAGTTTGAAAAGGCCCTCTGTGAGGTAGCCCTTTCCAACATACATTTCATTCTTGCTTATAACAACTTTATCAGAAGCAAATACACATTTGAATCCATTCTTAACAAGTAAAGAAGTAGAAACTAAATTCTTCCTAATAGTAGGAACATGAAGAACGTTGTTGAGCATTAACACCTTACCGGAAGTCATCTTCAGGAATATCTTTCCATAACCTTCAATCTTGGTTGTTGCATTATTTCCCATGGAAAGCTCTTCTTCGGGACCAATAGTAAAGTAAGTTGCAAATTCTTCTTTGACAGCACGAATATGTCAAGGGGTTCCAGAGTAAATCCAACACTCATTCGGCTTTCCAACTAGATTGCATTCTGAAAGCATTGCACACAGATCATCAATGTCATCATTCTTCTCCACTATGTTGGCATGTCCCTTCTTCTTATCCTTTTTCGGGAGACAACAATCAGGGGCCTTGTGACCGGTTTTTCCACAATTGTAGCAGCTGCCCTTGAATTTCTTTTTGTTCTGCTCGTTAGTCTGTCCAGAATACCTCTTTCTCTTCTTACTTTTTGGAGCAGTCTCCTCAACGATATTAGCTCCCATGATTGTTGAATTTCCACGAGACTTCTTCTCGGCTGTTTTGTTGTCTTCCTCAATCTTGAGACGAATCACGAGATCTTCCAACTTCATTTCTTTGCGCTTGTGTTTGAGATAGTTCTTGAAATCTCTCCACGAATGACGTAATTTTTCAATAATTTCAACCATTTGAAATGCTTCATTCACGACCATACTTTCAACAATAAGGTCGTGAAAAATAAGTTGAAGCTCCTGAACTTGGGTTCCAACAGTTTTGCTGTCTATCATTTATAGTCTAGAAACTTGGCAACCACGAACTTCTTCAAGCATGCATCTTCAGTCTTGTACTTCTTCTCAAGTGCGTCCCATAATTCTTTCGAAGTATTCATCGCACTGTACACATTGTGCAAGTCATCCTCTAAAGCGCTTAAGATATAGCCTTTGCAAAGAAAATCTGCCTGTTTCTATGCCTCAACAATCATGAATTTCTCGTTGTCCGGCATATCAGCAGTAGGCACTGGAGTTTCTTCACTAGTGAATTTTTGCATACCAAGTGTGATAAGCCAAAAGAACACCCTTTGTTGCCATCCTTTAAAATTGGCTCCAGAAACTTTCCCCAATTTTTCGGCCGGTGGAACAACAGTCCAGCTTGATGAGGCTATCGTCGTTGCCGCAACAGTTGAAGAAGAATTTGCGTTATCAATTGCCATTTCTCACTGTCAACAACATAAGAGTTTAATTAATGGCAAAATCAGAACAGTAAACAATACTGTAATTACCAATAAATAGTATGTATGATAAATAAAAACCAAATTTTTATGTACTGTTTCACACAAAACGATGAAGTTTTTATGTTCTTCAAATCATTTTCTGAATTTAAACACTCTGATAAAGTTTTTATATCTTCAAATCAGAATAGTAAAATTCAGAAGGAGTAGAAAACTACACAGGTTTTAATCTCCACAAACAGAATACAGAATATAAATAATTTCCTTAAGATTGTTATTAACCTGTATTACTGTAATAAATACTAAAAGCAGTAAACTTTCTAAAGAAAGTCAGTAGAAATAGTATGTCAAAATAATATCTGAAAAAATAATTTCTGGAATAAATCGAGCCCACTGAATACACAGTGTGTCCTTAAGAAAATTATTTCTCTCAAGTACCAGAGGTGTTGGAATATATCCTTCCAGGATAGAACAATTTAACTCACCGGAGTGCTGGTACCAAAAATGCCGATGAACAGCGAACCACTCGAAGGCTGTAAAACACATTGGAATTTTTGTGCAGAAGAAGAAGAAGAAGAAGAAGAAGAAGAAGACCAGAAAATTTAGTAAGTAAACATTATGGGATTCAAGGCATATTTATAGACCATTTGGCACTGATTCTGATAAGGTTTGAAACCTTTCAGAATAGCCATATATGTTAGAACAGGTGGGAAAATTACGGTAAACAACAAACAGATTTAAAATAATCCGGGAAAGAAAACGAACCGGACCGGGTCGCGGGTCATGGGTTATTCCGAATTGAATTTTCGTTAATTAATTTAATTTAATTAATTAATTAATGGAAAGGAATTTTGTCCAAAAAGATTAATCAATCAATTGATCTTTGACCAAATCCGAAGCCGAAGCCGAGCGAGTGACGACGGTGCGAGGCTTGCCTTCTTCTTAACTCTTTAAAAACTAGAAGAAGAGCAATTGTATAAATACCCATCAAAAGTCT
Source organism: Nicotiana otophora (assembly GCA_000715115.1). NCBI lineage: Eukaryota > Viridiplantae > Streptophyta > Magnoliopsida > Solanales > Solanaceae > Nicotiana > Nicotiana otophora. The sequence continues at coordinate 72,699 of AWOL01S0042124.1, read as the reverse complement.
TTTCTTCCTCCAATATGTGATAATGTCCCTTTACCAAGGAGGTAAACTCAGATATTTTATTTTCCCTCCATTTCCCATTCACCCTCTTTAAGCTACACCAAGCTTAAAGCCCAATAACATATTCATCAATGACCCTCATAATTGACATTAAAGGAGGGCATGATCCTAGGACCTTCTTCTCTAGACATAACTATAAATAGTGAGCTCAGTTATCATTGTAAGGGATACAAAATTTTTGGCAAGAATATATATTATATTCTATACAAAGCTTTATACAATTTCACTCTCTTGCTTTTTGATCCTAGCATTGTTGTGTTCGGAATACGTGTTTACAGAATCATTATCTTTGTTATTTCATCTACATTCCAAGGCTAAGTGCTACGTATTTCTTCAATTATTATATAATTGCAGGATCAATTTAGTTCACTTGTCTAGAAACCACGTATAAATTCAACTATACCGTTTTACAGGTAAACAATTTGGCGCCCATCGTGGGGCCTAGACAGTCGTGCAATTAAATTGATCATTGCCTCTTTTACTAACGTGTTTTGACTATTTTCGTCTTAGATAAAATCGTAAAAGAATGGCAGATAACACTGTTAACACAACCCCGAAATTCGAGGGAACAACCTCATTTCGAGGACTCAATAAGTGACACCCGTAATGAGGGGAATGACGCCATGCCAGTGCATGACAGACGGTACCCTCGGCAGGTTCGGGAAAGAACTCCCGATGATGCCGATGAGGAGTAGGTAGTGGATGCCTTGAGGATCTTACAAGAGCAACATGCAATCATTTTAGGCCAGCTCACGCGGCAGGATCAGGTTATTACAGAACTGAAGCAGGCGCTATCAAGTGCTTCGAATAATGCAAACAGGCGTGGTCCGATTCCTCCCGTTGTTCCCGCAGACCAAACAACACAAAGAATCGATAATAACATACCCAGGGGTGAAGTCGACTCCGATGGGGCTGGGGGAGCAGATAAGGTCTGAACAACGAGAACGATTCATTCAAAGATGAGCTTTTACAGTTCATGAGGGAAGTAAATTCCTGCATAGATCAAATCCCGAGCGCACCACCAGTATTGAAATGCCCAAACTCGAAGAAATATGTTCACTTACCATACAAGCCAAGTGCGGTACCAGTACTAATCCCGAAGCATTTCAAAATGCCAGAAGTTCGAAAGTATGATGGAACTCTAGACCCACAGGAACATATTACCACCTACATAACAACGGTGAAAGGAAATGATCTAGATCCTCACGAAATTGAATTTGTGTTGCTAAAGAAATTCAGCAAAACGCTCACGAGGGGAGCCCTAACGTGGTATTCGTTACTGCCCGAGCATTCCATAGATTCCTTTAAAATGTTCGCAGATTCTTTCATTAAAGCCCATGCCGGGTCTAGAAAGGTGCAAGCCCGGAAGGCCGGAATATTTAGAATCACACAAGGAGAATCAGAATTATTACGAAAGTTTGTTACACGATTACAAAAAGAAAGAATGTTGCTCCCGGCCGTCCCAGATAAATGGGCAGCTAAAGCATTCAACAAAGGATTAAATTCGATAGGTTCAGACGCTTCCTGGAAGCTGAAGGAGAGCTTGCTTGAGTTTCAAGCAATAACCTGGGCAGATGTTCCACAACCAGCATATGTCAAAGATAAGGATCGAAGATAACCAGGTCGGTTCTACATCATCGGCTAAAGGACGAGAGAAGAACAGAGGAAAACCAAAGGATGACTATGACGCGGATAGGCGAACTTCAAGGGATCGGTGTTTACCCTACGAGTGTACCGAAAGTCGTGAAAGAAATTTTCGAGTAGCAAACAAGTTCACCGTTGATGGAGGGACTAATCGTGGTCGAAGTAATAGATCACTTCAAGATAAACAAACGTCGGGGCCTCAAGATCTTTCTTACCCCAAGTTATTAGAATATAACTTCAATGTTAGTGTAGTGGAATTGGTGTCAGCCATGAGGAACATTAAAGAAGCACGATTTCCGAGACCTATGAGGTTCGATTCCAGCTAGAGGGATCCTAATATATGGTGTGAATACCATGGGATGAACGGTCACCGGATAGGGGATTGCCGATATCTTCGGGAGGAGGTGGCAACACTATTGAAGAATGGTCATCTCCGAGAATTCTTAAGTGGTCGAGCTAAGAACAATTATAGTCACAACAAAGATAATACAAAATCCTTGAAAGCAGGAGAAGAAACCCACGCCAAACGATCAACATGATCTTTGGGGGGAACGAGATTAACGGGGTCACCTTTTCGGTGGCAACGAAGACTAAAGTATCGATAACTCACAACAAAAGACTCCAAGAGGATGATATCACTTTCACAGAGGAAGACGTAGATGGATTGCTGCTACCGCATAACGTCGCACTGGTAATCTCTTTAAATGTGTTAGATTTTAAAATTAAGTGTGTTCTAGTGGATCTAGGAAGTTCGGATAATATCATACAATGGAGAGTATTGGAACAATCTAAACTCACCGGAAGCATTATCCCGGTGACAAAACTCCTCGCTGGATTCAACCTTGCGAACTTGACGGCCTAGGGAGTGATCTTGCTGCTCACGCATGCTGAAGGAATAATGAAAACAACTCTCTTCGAAGTAGTGGTTGGTGATATGGGAGACAACATCATCTTAGGAAGGTCATGGTTATACTAGATGAAAGTTGTACCTTCGACGTATCACCAATTGTTGAAGTTTCCGACTCCCAAAGGAATCAAGCAGATAAGAGGTGACCAACTGGCAGCGAGGGAGATGAATACAATCTCGGTTTCCAGTAGCAAAGGGAAGGAGCGCACGACATATCAATTACAGGAACCAACGCCTATTCCTGAGTTAGAAGAAGTTATTCCAGGGGCAGAATCGTCAGAACAATATTAGCTGCCGAGATATTTCCAAGTTCCGGAAGAAACGAACGCACCAAAATCCACGGTAGAGGAACTAGAGCAAGTGGCATTGTTTGAAGAATTCTTAGAAAGAAAATTTCACTTGGGGACAGGACTGCATCCCCAGCTTAGGTCTGGTTTTATTGAATTCCTTAAAATTAACGTTGATTATTTTGCATGGTCGCATGAGAATAGGACAGGTATCATGACGTAAATAGCCATGCACAAGCTGAGTTTGGATCCCTACGTACCACAGGTACAGCATAAGAAGCACCCTATTGCCGAGGTTAGGAATACATTCGTCAAAGAAGAGGTAACCCTCTTGCTTAAAATCGGTTCGGTCAGAGAGGTAAGATATCCAGACTTGCTAGCCAATGTAGTAGTAGTTCCTAAGAAGAACAATAAATTTCGTATGTGTATAGATTATAAAGATATTAATAAGGTATGCCCGAAAGATTCGTTTCCACTGCCAAATATAGATCAAATGATTGACGCCACGACCGGGCACGAACTAATGAGTTTTCTTGATGCTTATTCCAGGTATAACCAAATTAAGATGAACCCGGAAGATCAGGAAAAGACTTTATTTATAACAAATTTTGGTACATATTGTCACAATGTAATGCCTTTCGAGTTGAAAAACGCTGGAGCCATTTATCAACGGCTCGTAAATAAGATATTTGAAAAGCAAATAGGAAAAACCAAGGAAGTTTATATAGACTATATGCTCGTTAAGTCTTTGAATGAAGGTGACCACCTTAAGCATTTGCAAGAAATATTTGATATCCTGAGGAAGCATAACATGAAACTTAACTCCGAGAAGTGCGCGTTTGGGGTCAGCTCTAGTAAGCTCTTGGGGTTTCTGGTCTCACAAAGGGGAATTGAAGTAAACCCCGAGAAAATCAAGGCCAAAGATGATATTCCAGATCGATTATCAAACGTGAAAGAAGTCCAAAGACTCATAGAAAGGTTAACAGCTTTGAGCAGGTTCATTTCTCGGTCGTCAGAAAAATGCCATCGCTTCTTTACATTGCTCAAAAATAAGAACATTTTCGAATGGACGTCGGAGTGCCAGCAGGCTTTGACGGACCTGAATAAGTACTTATCAAGCCCTCTATTGCTCTCAAAACTGAAAGAATGTGAAACATTGCTAGTCTACCTCGTTGTTTTAGAAGTTGCGGTAAGTGTGGTTTTAGTCCGGGAGGATGAAGGTACGTAGTATCCTATTTATTACATTAGCAAAATTTTAACGGGAGCAGAAACTCGCTACCCATATTTGGAAAAACTGTCCTTAGCTCTCGTAGTCGCCACTCGAAAGCTGAGGCCCTATTTCCAATGCCACCCAATAGCTATGGTGACTACTTTCCCTTTGCGGAAATTCCTTCATAAACCCGAACTCTAGGGCAGATTGGCCAAATGGGCAGTCAAAACGAGTGAATTCGACATAAAATATAAACCAAGGACTGCAATTAAGTCACAATTCCTGGCTGACTTCGTGACAGATTTTAGTCCAGGACTACTACCTCTAGCAACCGAGGAGGCAGTAATGGTGTCGGAATCGGCATCAGGGGTTTGGACTTTATTTACGGAGGGAGCCTCGAACATAAAAGGGTCAGAGCTTGGAATAGTTTGAATCACGCCTTCACGGGAAACCTTAAGGCAAGCCATCAGCACGATTCCTTTAAGTAACAATGAAGCAGAGTATGAAGCTTTGATTACAGGGCTCGAATTGGCCCGGGGACTTGATTCCGAGGTTATAGAAATCAAATGCGACTCACAGCTGGTGGTAAATCATGTTTACGGGATCTTTGATACCAAAGAAGAAAGTATGCAACAATATGTGGTAAAGGTCCAGGCTCTTTTGGCACGATTTCGTGAGTGATCAATAACTCATATCCCGAGAGAGGATAATGCAGAAGCGGATGCATTAGAAAACTTAGGTTCATCGATGGAAATAAAATGATCGGAGTCCGGAAATATAGTACTACTGATGAGCTTAGTACTTGATACAGATGGTTACTATGAGGTGAATTCAGCTAGTCTGGTCTGGGATTGGAGGAACAAAATAATCAACTACCTCGAGCACGGAAAGTTGCCCGACGATCCCAAAGCATCACGCGCATTACGCACCAAAGTTGCGCGTTATAGCTTCAAGAAAGGCCAATTGTATAGAAAATCTTTTCAAGGCCCGCTGACCCGATGTTTAGGAGCGTCAGAAGCTGACTATGTCATGAGTGAAATCCACGAAGGGATATGCGGCAATCACTCGGGCATAGAGTCTTTGGTGCCGAAATTGGTATGGGCAGGATATTACTGGCCTTGCATGGAACAAGACACCAAAGATTTCGTACGGAAACGTGATAAGTGCCAACTCTACGCATCACTAGTACATCAACCGGCAGAACCCTTACATTCGGTTCCGGCCCCATAGTCATTCATGAAATGGAGGATGGACATCGTCGGACCGCTGCCACCGGCTCCCGGAAAGGTAAGATATCTTTTAATTTTGATTGATTATTTTTCTAAATGGGTGGAAGTAGGTTCTTATTAGAAAATCGGAGAACGCAAAGTAGTCGATTTCCTATGGGAAAATATAATTTGCAAGTTCAGAATACCAAAAGAGATAACATGCGACAATGGGCCACAGTTTATCGGTGCAAAAGTTACAAAGTTCTTCGAAGACCTAAAAATAAAGAGAATCGCATCCTCACCTTATCATCCGAGCGCAAACAGTCAAGCGGAGTCAACAAACAAAGTGATCATTTAAAACCTTAAGAAAAGGTTGGAAGCAGCAAAAAAAATAGCCCAAAGAGTTGCCCGGAGTCCTATGGGCCTACCTAACAATGGCCAAATCAAGTACAGGAGAAACTCCTTTTTTCCCTCGTGTACGGTGTTGAAGCCCTAATCCCTGTTGAAGTAGGTGAAACCACTTTGAGCTATTCTTAGACAAACGAAGAATCAAACGACGAAGCAATGCTAATCAACTTGAAACTACTAGAAGGACGTAGGGACTTGATGCATGTAAGAATGGCAGCTCAAAAGCAGAGGATGAAGCGATATTACAATCGGAGAGCCAACTTCCATTTTTTCAAAGTAGGAGACTTGGTTCTAAGAAAAGTAACACAAAATACCCGGGAGCTCAACACGGGAAAGCTAGGTCTAAAGTAGAAAGGCCCTTACCGGATTTTAGTTGTCACTGAGAAAGGTTCATACGAGTTGGAGAATCAAAATGGAGACAAGTTGCCCAGCAACTGGAACGTGGCACACCTCAAAAGATATTATTGCTAATGAACAACGCTCAAATAGAAAGTATGTTCTGCACTCTTTTTCCCTTCGTTCAGTTTTGTCCCTATTGGGTTTTTTCTGGCAAGATTTTTAACGAGGCAGCGACGGAAAGCATACTACGAAGACAAAAACAATAATACCTTTGATAGCAAGGCAAATAGACAAGCTCCCACTCGGGGACGATTAGGTAATCTTTGGTTCGATAGCAAATTCCCACCGGGAAGTTAAGTTTGCTACCGAACAAAGGTTACCCGACCGTTCACAGGCACAAACCGCCAGAGGACTATTAGGTATTCTTTCGCTCGATAGCATGGATTCCTAAGGGGAAACAAGATACGTTACCGAGATAAAGATTATCTAGCAATTCATTGGTGGGACCTTCGAAGATACAAGGCTTCCAGTGTTCCAATTCGCATTATTCGCATTCAAACACTAGGGGGGAATGATATGAGGATACAACAATAATGACTGCCACGTCAACCGAGAATGAAAATTAGGAAACAAAATGCATCATCGGGACCGGGGACTGCGCAGCCAGTCCCGTAGAAACAAGTTGTACAAGATAGCCACAAGTAATGGCAATTTCATTTCTACATAGCAACATGCTTATGTAATTTCTGAAAATAGAAGGAATAAAACGAAATCCTTTTGCTTTTATCTTGTTTATTGTCTGAACGATGAGCTAACTTTATCATTTGAAAGTTAAACAAGTACTTCAAATGTTAGTGCCGTAATGAACATGAGACGTCTTCTTCAAGAGCACCGTAAACATAAGAGGGCCCTCTCTTATAAAAACTCTCACGTTAAAGGGTTGGTTCTGGAATAATCAATGCCCGAAATCCAAAATTCCATCGGGGAAAAATACACTCGAAGTCGCATATGAAAAGGACGCAAAAAGCAAACTTGCGCAAATATTCATAGAAACCCTCACGTAAAAGGGAAACTTGCGCAAATATTCATAGAGACCCTCATGTAAAAGGGAAACTTGCGCAAATATTCAAAAAACCCTCACATAAAAGGGATAATACTCGGAACCAAAATGCTTCAAAGAAAAGGCATATGAGACTACACATAGTAAAGCACGAATTGAACAACATGTGCAGAATACTTGAGCAAATGCAAAAGTTAAAGGATTGCATGGATATTCAAATGAAAGTAAGACTCAAACGACACTTGAACTAAAATAAGAAAATATGTCTTTATTTACAAGAACGGTCCAAAAAGTGACAAGTGCAAAATGGGAAAAGAAAAAGCTAAACTGCAGCGCCCCCGAAACCAGGAGGGAGAGAAGTATCCGTATTGCCGAAAAGAGTAGGTGGTTCTGCCGATAGCTCAACGCTTTCCCCAGTTTGGCCTTCGGCCTCATCGCATTCCTATCCTTCTTCAGTATTCGAAAACTCAAAACCAGAATCAGAAGAACCTGGAGCATCAGACTGCGTAGAGAGTCATTTTTTGCAGCCAACTCAAGCTCTCTGGCCTGAGCAATTTTGGCATCAACATCAATGATACTAGCTTTGGCCTCTTCCAAGATTTTCCTCATCATGTTATACATGGAATAAGGTTTTTCAAAAATGAGGGAAGCCGCTCAGCGCTTGAGTTCTTCTTTTAGTTGAATAACCTCACGGGAAAGGTTTTCCCAGGCGGATCTAGCAGATTTGAGGCTGACGTCAAGCTCGCGGACAGTTGACCTAAATATCCTATTATGCTCGATAGTTTTCTTATACTTCTCTTCTAGCTGGGCATGTTTCGCCTCCACAGCAGCAAGCTCTTCACTTTTGGAGTTAAAGGCTGCCTCCAAGTTAATCACTCTTTCAGCAGAGGCAGCCTCACGATCGGTTTCACCAAGAATGGCATTTTGGACTTCTGCCCATTTGGCCTTGGGCTCATCAAAATTAACCCTCAACGACTTAATTTCTCGGCTGAGGATTACCACTTCTTGCTCACTTTGCTGCAGACGAGCCTCCAAAATAGCGACCTTTTTAGCTCTGGTTTCTAGGTCTGAGAGGCGGAGAATAGTCTGGTCCCGTTCTGCCAAAAGTTGATCCCGTTCATAAGTAAGTTCTTCCTTCTCCTGTTCAGAGGCAAGAAAGTTGGCCTATAAAATAATAAGAAGAAAAAATTAGAATACATTCGTTCAAAAGTAGAAGAAATAACAGAGGAAATAAGGAACGTACCGCCGCGGCGTTATGCATAGCATTGTTCAACAAACACTCGCCCGAGAGTATTTGAATCTTTTCCCAATCTTTTTCTGAAGCCAAAGGCTTCAGGTAATTAGCAAGCTCCACCTGCTGTGATAACAAGTTGCACTCGGTAGAAACCGAAAGAGTAATGTTCCTCATCCTTTACGGATCTTCAGAAGGAGCAAAATAATTTTGCCCCAAGTTCCCATGAACTGGGGATTGTGGAAGAGGAACATATTCTTCATGGTCACGTGCGACCGATGGAGATAGTGTAGCAACCGCTGATGGAAAAGTAGACGAAGATGGAAATGATGTAGCCGTTGCTGGTGTTGGTGAAGGTGGAGATGAAGCTGATGGAGTTAAAGAGTGAGAAGCATCTGCATCAAATGCAGTACTGGTTGTTTGATGCTCGCCAATCAAAGACAGCAAGGACCTGGTACTCATCCCCGCAGCACTGGTTGCAATAATTAGGGCCCGAAAACGGGAATTGGCGTATTCTACCAAATCAAACTCTCCCCAAAGTGCCGAGACATCGTCTTCAATTGGTGTAACTATCTCAACAAGTCGAGCATCCTGTTGAGATGATGAGGATCTTCGCCTTCGGTGTAAATAAGCTCCCTCCTCAATAGCTTCATCATCATCATCAATCATCATGGTGCCTACGACCAACCCATAAGGAGGACCAGTCATCATCGCCACCGGAGATGATTCGGGGGCATCAACCTTTGCCCTTTTATTCTTTTTCTCGGCCGCGGAGGAGCGCCTTCTCTTTGTTTGTTTTTCCTCTAGCCGGGGACTCCGTAAAAAAATAGTTTCACCCAAAATAGGCCATGAGATACCTGTTCGAGTAAGTGCTTCCTGAAGCAACCTCGCTGCATCAACAGGATCAGCCAGAACTTTCTCCTCGGGGATAGCAACAGAGCCCACAGGTAGACCTAATTCCATGAACAAAGTTAGAAGGGTTCAACCAAGTTCTTCATATACAAAAATGGAAGCAAGGTAAATTAGAGTTACCATGATTTTTGGCCTTCCACCCGTATTTAGGGGCTAGTTCTTTCCACGAACGAGTTTCGAAGATGGTGATGTCCAAAATCTTTTGAACTCACCGGTTCAAATCTTCCACCACCGGTGGGAGACATCGAGTTGCTAAAATATACGAAGGGTGAAGAGATGATACGACTATAGAAGAATATCTAGTAAGAGGAATATTATACAAAGAACTTACGAGTGCAGTTCCAAGCAACCAGAAATGATAAAGCCGTTGTCGGAAAGATATCGTTGGTGGCAACTGCAACGAACCGCTCCATCCACCCACGGTCATTTTCATCATCTATGCTATACAACAAAGCATGGTAGCCGCACTTGCAAAGGTTTATCATTCCCTCGCGAAAGATTTTGGGGGAATAGAGATTCATCACATGTGCTAAGGTTAGCTCCTCCCCAGTTTCTTGGCACAAGCGTCGGAGACAGGCGATCGTTCTCCACACTAAAAGGACTTACCTGTGCCAAATATACCTGATAGCGAAGGCAAAACTCCACAATCATGGAATCAAGCTCTCCGCTCAAAGAAAACGCACCCAAAGTAAAGGAAAAAGTATGTAAAACCTTCCTTGGGAAAGGTCACTCGCTCCGATAGATCGGGAGCGATGATTTCCAACTCATTGCAACGACAGTCCTCCTTCAAAATAGGAATACTGGAAGGACGAATGGAAGAGGGGTACCTACTAACAGCCCATGTACGAGGGTTAGCAGTCGGAAATTTCTCTTCAAAATCCTTCGAAGTACTAAGCCTTCTTGGGATGATGCAATCCACTGTTGAAGGAACGGAATCCTCGATTTTGTTCTTATTCTTTATAGAACCACCACGTTTGGAGGAAGAAGCAATTGGAAAGGAAGAAGGTAAAGAGTTTGTGTTTGAAGAAAATTAGAAAAGGGATGAAAAACAAGGATGCAAATTAGAAGCTCAAGCAATTGTGAAACGCAAAGGAAAAGAAAGTTGCACATAAGTAAAATTTTGGCGGCTAAATTCATGGCTATGATTACCTCGATAACCGGCTAAAGTTGTGCCGAATCATGGGATGACGCGTGTTCGGGACATTAAATGCAGAAAGACACACGTCTAATCAACTGTCAGAGACCTTCAAAGGGAATTATACTCATTTCTGCCAAAAAAAGTGTTTTTACCAACTTTCCGGTAACACAAAGTTATGTCACCGGAAAGCAGGGGGGCTATCTGTATAGGGTAAAATATGATATGACGCATGGCTAACTAAAAGGAGGGCACGTGGAATCCAAGATGGAGGGGCTAAGGACCGAACACAACCATTGCGCTTGTCACCGGAACGGATAATGTTCATAAAAATATATTAAATGCTCTGCGCCCGGTAGCATTTACTAAGGAATATTCTACAGCATTAAGAGCGACGGTTCGTTACAAAGAATTTGGTATTTACGCTCAACGTTACATCTTCATCAATGACCCTCATAATTGACATTATAAGAGGGCACGATCCTATGACCTTCTTCCCTAGACATAACTATAAATAGTGAGCTCAGTTATCATTATAAGGGACACGAAATTTCTGGCAAGAATATATATTATATTCTATACAAAGCTTTATACAATTTCACTCTCTTGCTTTTTAATCCCATCATTGTTGTGTTCGGAAACCGTGTTCATGGAGTTGTTATCTTTGCTATTTCATCTACATTCCAAGGCTAAGTACTGCGAATTTCTTCAATTATTATATTATTTCAGGATCAAATTAGTTCACTTGTCTAGAAACCACGTATAAATTCAACTGTACCGTTTTACGGATAAACAATTATGTTTTGCATTATGTGAATGATCAAATCTTAAAGCTTGAATTATTTACGTGACACGAATTTTGTATTTATTTTATGTGTAACAATTTCTTTTACTTTTGAGTCTGATTATTGTATTTGTTGAATTAAACAATATGTATGACGTAATTAACAGTCAGGGAGATCACACCAGAAACACACAATTGCAAGATTCTGTCGAGAAATACACCGTGCTTTCATTTTGATTTGCATCGATAACATTAAAGTGCAAATTGACATCAATATTTTAAATAAATTTTCTAAAGTATTTTGTTTGGAATACTGTTGTCGTGCCATGTTCATTTTAGCAGTATTAGTTGTTAACATCGTCATTAAATCATTATTTGGGGATAAAAAGCAATGGTGTTGGACAAAAATTGAGAACGACTTCGGACAGATTAAGACCTTCATAATCTTATATGATTTATAAAAAGAAAAAAACTTGTGTTCTAAATTAGTACGTATCTTTTTGTTTATCAAGTGTTCTGAGTTATCGTTCCTTAGCATTGTAAGCCGGTGCAAAAAAATATATTTATTCCTGTTAGTCTTCTTGAATTTGTCGTATGCGTTCTAACTATGTTTCTTGTTTGCTAGCAGTTGAATATATATATATATATATATATATATATGGATAATGCTCTATGCTTACACTTTATACATGATACATCAGCTCGTTATAGTTTATGTGCATTGTTTATAAACAAATAATTTATTTTGTACAGTTTTAACATGATTACGTACGTATTTAATTTGGAGTAAATTTATATCTGTATTTTACTTTGATAATATACGTACGTAATGGATAACTTTTGTCTAATTTTTCAAAAATGTCAATTTGATGAATTCAATCAATTATCAGTTGGATCAAAAGGTACGGAAGAGTCGAAGACGAAGAGAAGGAGCTGGAAATGAAAATTCACTCCATTGAATAAAATGAAATCCAACTGTGCACAACTAACCGACCAACTACTATTTATACTAACTAACTGCTAACTCAACCATAGTTACTATTATGTATCCTAGTTAACTAACTATGATTTAAATAGCAAACTAATTATCACTAACTACTTTGCCGTATATCAGTATATTCCTCAACGCCCCCCCCCCCCCCCCCCCCCCCCCCCCCCCCCCCCCCCCCCCCCCCCCCCCCCCCCCCCCCCCCCCCC
>AWOL01S0042124.1:16509-50428 GCA_000715115.1 Nicotiana otophora | reverse complement strand
AATTCATACATAATATATATATATATATATATATATATATATATATATATATAAAATTTATTTTTTTACCCAGACATAATATTTTCCGCAAGCTATAAGGTGGCTCACCACTGCTCCACCCCTTTTTCCTCAAGAAACACCTATGCATACGTATAATATATATTGCTCTATCTTATAGTTTACTTCCAAGAAAATTCTCAAGAAACTATGCATACAGCATACACATATTATATTAGAGTGTATATACTCTTTATACCCTTTAGAAAATTTTCAAGAAAATTCTAACAAAAATACTAAAACCCAAAATTTTCCTCCCGTTTACTAAATTTGAACTTTTGTTCTCTCTCTCTCTCTCGCTCTCTCCTCTGTCTCTTTCTCAATCTTCCTGTTTTCTTCCATTTGGGTTTTTCACAACCGACTCTTCTTCTGTGTATTGTACACTTTGTATTGTATCCATTAATATAAAGGAAAATAATTCCTTTCTTTCCCCTTTCACCTCAAGATCCATACATATACATACATCACATCTGTGTGTATACATATTACATATACATAATACAAATATCTTTTTTGTTGTTGGTATATATAGAAGGATAAAGATTGGATTTTGGAAAGTGGGTGTGTTGTATTTTAATGTTTTGGCAATTCTTGAAAATGGATCTGAGGAGAAAAGGGTGTTTGATATTGCTTTTGGTTTTGGTTTTGGTGGTGAATATAGTAAAGGGAGATAATAATGTAGTGTTTAATGTGAAGCATAAATATGGTGGGCGTGGAGGTTCAGTCTTGAATGAACTCAAAGCGCATGATAGTCGCCGTCATGGCAGAATGCTTGTCGCCGTTGACTTCCAATTGGGTGGCAATGGCCAACCCACTGATGCTGCGTTAGTTCCCTCTCTTTCTTGTTGTTTAATTCTAATTGTTTGTAATGATGTTTTTTCTTACATTATGGGAAAAAAATTGTTACCTGTGCATTGTAACTGGGATATTGTTATTTTTTTGTTTCATAATTATTGCTACAAAGATTGATTGAAGTGCATGTATAAGTGAATGAAATGGGTTGACTTGTGTGTTTAGATCAAATTTATCTGCTTTATATGCTAAGTTGAATGAGGAGCAGGGGTTAATTTTCCTTTTAGGAATGAGATTTTGTCTTAGTGGTTAATTTTGTGTCTGGTTATTTCCTTGAAGAGGGAAAATGAATGGAGTTGTTAGCTTTTTACTTGTTAATGTTTCTGCTCTGGGGATATATTTCGGCGAGATGGAGGAATGTTATGGTCTTATGGAACAACATATCGGATTATTCTTTCTGATTCTAAATTGTATTTTGATATAGATGAATTAGTTCCTTTGGATATCTTCTGTTATATAGCTTTGAGATACAGCTAGTTATTGCTTCAGCATTTGTTTCCCTAAGAAGAAATATCTAATGTTTAGCTACAGGAAAGGTTTAATTGCTCCAGTTGATACTAGCATGTTTCTTGTATCTGTTATTCTTCTTTAAAGACGGGCATCAAGTGTTAGTATTTTAAGAAAGCACGAAGCGTTGTGACTTGATCTTTATTGCTGTTACGGCTTCTTTGGTTTGCTGAGCGAGTTCTATTATAACAAATTAGTAGTTCTTATTATATAAAATTGTGCCCCTCATCCAACCAATAGAAAACAAATAGTGCTCCTCATATGCAGGAAATGAGTGAAGGCAATTGTGGTGGAGGGTGGGAAGCATTGGATAATTCATGTATGCACATTCTTTCTGGTGCAATTGTGGTCATGTTTTCTTCATAAATATATTATGCAGGCTCTATTACACTAAACTTACAATCGGGACTCCTCCAAAAGACTATCATGTCCAAGTAGATACTGGAAGTGACATCTTATGGGTGAATTGTGCTGGCTGTAGGAGATGTCCTTCAAAAAGCAGTCTTGGGGTATGATCATTCTTCTATTTTACATGTTCTCGTGCCTTCCCTGCTCAAAGAGAATAGATATTCAATTTGTTGACTTTCTCTTCTTGATCCATCCACGTAGTTTCTCATCTATGTTGTTATACCACAGATAGACTTGACGCTGTATGACTTGAAAGCCTCAGCATCTGGGAAAACCGTTAGTTGCGACCAAGACTTTTGCACTGATATGTTTAATGCTCCCTACTCAGATTGCAGAGTGGGGGCACCTTGTGAATATCAGGTTACTTACGGAGACGGCAGCTCAACTTCTGGATACTTTGTAAAGGATTTCATTCATTTTGATCAAGTGTCTGGAAATCTTAAAACCACATCAATGAATGGGTCAATAGCATTTGGGTAGTTTTCTCTTTATGATTTACATCTATTTATGCTAATTGTTGCCAAATGAATTCATGATTGACTTGGATGACTACTATAGGGGAATCTGTTGTCCAATAGATTTTCTTTGGTAGCCACTGTTTTACTTCATCTAGTTCTACTACCCTATCTCATTTTCTTTGTTGTCCAAACAATATTCGAAATCTGCTTGTGTTTACGTAGATTCTGTTGCAGTTACTTGGTAAGAGAAACAAATAACAAATTTGTTTCTTACACCTGAAAAAAGATAGATTTGTTGTAGTAGCATCTGGCACCGCTGCTTCAAGTATAAATGAAACATATGCAAGTATTGCATATCTGTAATGTTGATATTTAAATTGATAGATGAATTGCAATGGTTAATTAAAAACCTTTCTCTTGAGCTGGAGAACTTGGGAAGGAGATTTTTAAAATAATTGATAGGAATTATTTAATGTCTCAGTCTCAGCTATATCATCGTAAATAACTTCCCTACTGAGGAAACATGAAAAGTAGTTAGATGTACACATTCGATTATATAAGTCTTAAAGCTCTCTGAAACAGAGATATCACTGGAGTGGTAAAGCACTGTAAAGCACTATATGTAGCGCTGTATCATGGATAATTTTGTCAGTGTACAGTGTAAAAAAGCAAGGTCTAGAAAAAAAGGGAAAACTCTTCCTAACTCAACTTTCATGTATATTGTTTCCCAATCCTATTTTCGTTAAGTGAATGGAATATTGTATGGGTTTGTGGAACAATTTCAGTAGTACAGTCTCTCAGACTATATCACCTGTTTCACCCATCACTGGTAAATTCAATACATTGAAGGTTATGATGGCATGTAATATGTGTTTCTGCAATTCTGTATCCCAAGCACAATAAACTTGTACTTCCAGATTAGATTGTTATACTGTCATGTTTAGCTGCTTTGCTACATCCTTCCTTCATTTTCTCAACGGGAAAGCAGTACCGACAGCAGAAAATGGGTTGCACTTTTCATTAATATATCCAATGAAGTAACTTCTTCCTAGCTGATATGTTTCAATGGTTTTGATCTTTAATTCCTCCTCCTATAAATGTTAGTTCTGTTTTTTCACCATAACTTGTGTGTGGTTTCTTGGATGTAAATCATGCTACTCAAGGGTGTGATATTGTATACTCTTTTCAGTAAGTAATTTATCTCGTGATGAAATATATGTAGCTTACATGTTTTTTATCGAAGATAGGTGCTCATCTAGTCAATCAGGAGAGCTAGGTTCATCTACTCAAGCAGTTGATGGAATAATTGGTTTTGGGCAAGCAAACTCATCCCTTATTTCGCAGCTAGCTGTATCCGGAAAGGTGAAAAAAGTATTTGCACATTGCCTGGACGGCAGTAATGGTGGTGGCATATTTGCCATTGGACAAGTAGTTCAGCCGAAAGTAAAGTCAACACCACTAGTCCCAAATGAGTAAGTATATGTATTGTCTTCTCTTCTTCCCTGCTCCCACCCCAAATAAAGAAAAGAAGAAAAAGAAAAAGGAGAGATCGAAAAATAAGATTTGGCATCGTTTTATTTGAAGTTGTATAAAATTTCTTCTTATTCTTCTAGCTTGTAAGTTTTGTATTCCATTTTTTCCAGTTTTGCATAACATTCGATTGGTAGGTCTATCCATTCATATCCGCTTGAGCTCAATCCATATGCATGCATGCAAGGTTTGGTGAGAGAAGATCCATACCTAGTTTTAAGAGATGTTTTAGAAATCAAATACTCCCTCCGCTTCAATTTAGATGATGTAGTTTGACTTGGCACAAAGTTTAAGAAAAAAAAAAGAAAACGTTTGAAACATGTGGTGCCTAAAGGTTTGGGGCCAAAAACTTAGTGGGTCCATGATATTTGTGTGGCTATAAAAGCTTCTCATTAAGGGTAAAGTGGGTATATGAAAAGTTTAAAGTTAAATTGTTTCTAAATATAGAAATATGTCATTCTTTTTGGAACAGACTAATAAGGAAAGTATGTCATCTAAATTGAAACAAAGGGAGATAATTCTTTTGGAAATATGAACTATAGGGAAAAGAAATTTTTATTGTCTTCTAAGAGTTTAGTAACAGTCAACGTAGCTTTCACGTGTCAGTTCTTCAGGATAACCGCCTATCAATTTGAATTTTCCTCCTCAACCGTAAGTGAGCCTACCTCAGATCAAGGAAAGAGTAGACCCACAACCTATACCTTTCTTTTAAGAGTAGCTGCTTTGGTGTTATTTGCTTCAATCAGGTGTAGCTAGGGCTGGGAGTTTATTAGCCCGAGTTATGATAGAAATAGTGGTAGTTGAATTTGAAGCAGCCGTTGACTTGACCCAGTGTTGGATGCTGAATTATTGGTTTAGGACTCAGTTGACCATCTTTAATTTAAAGCTGAGGATTTATTTTTATGTCAAATCTTGATCCTGATCTTCAAACTATGAAATGAAAAACACGACCATAAACTCAAAGGAGACTGGATAAGCAGACGACTAATATACAGCAGCCTCGTGAGCTAAAGTGACTTCGATTTAGTGCTGAATAGGGTAGAGCTATTGCTTTAGATGGATTTCATGATGCATATGCGATATGCCTGACAGTTGATTTAAAGAAAAAAGACATGGAGAAAAATTGAAAACACAGAATGTTTTCAGGATATGTGCTTAGGTTTTAAAAAAAAGAAGGAATATCCCTAATTATCGGGATTGTGATTTTTTGCATTGTTATTCTTGTCATTCACTTCTCTTACTTTTTCTTTTTATTTCATTATACCATCATCGTTTTGACTGTTAAACATCCGTATTGTCTTAACATCACATTGGCTCCTCTATTACTTGACTTTAACTATATATTTTTTCCACTTCAGGCCACATTACAATGTTGTCATGAAGGGAATTGAGGTTAATGGTAAAGCTCTTGACATCCCTACGACTATCTTTGACGCGGGATCCAATAGAGGAACAATAATTGACAGTGGTACAACCTTAGCATATCTTCCTAACAAGGTCTATAGTGCTCTTATGTCCAAGGTAGGTTTAGACATTTCAAACCTGCATGTATGCATTGGATATATATCTTTTCCTCCTGCCTGATTCTTCACTTTGCCTGTTACTATAGTTGATGGTTAAGCAACCAGATTTGCCGACTCATCTTGTTGAGGGGAGCTTCCACTGCTTTTACTACAGTGGAAAGTAAGGTTCTTTTTGCCCTCTCCACATGAATATCGTAATTCTTTCTGTTAAGATTTAGTTTGTGAGATCTTTTCATTTCCTCTGAGTATGTACACTATAACATAGTAGGGCAAGTAAGATTAAGTATTTTTGTGTCCTACATTTCAGCATCTGCTGTGACCTTTGGAAAATGTGTATGACTACGAAGCGAGTTATTGTCTGTGATGAAAATGGAACTGTTCATTTGCAGATGTCAGGAGTGTTTCTGATACTTTGTTATACGGCTAACTGCAAGATAAAATTGTCAAATTTGTTGCTTGAAATTTTACATATATTTCGGAAGGTGGGGTTGAGGGTGGAGGGTAAAGTACGCTATTGAAAACTGATTTTTCCTATAATTCAGAATGGCAAACACTAGTTGAGTGGGTTTGGAGGTGCTTATTATTTCTTTAAGGATCTCTGGTACCTAACGGCTCTATACTGCGGATGCATATAACAGTGTGCTTTAAAGTATGATGACTCATTAAGCATGTTTCATCCTTCTCCGGCTTTGAATCTTAATTCTGTGTAAAGTGTGTAGACTGACGCACTTTGCGCCCAAAATAAAAGGCGAGTAGACCGACACATAAGTCATTCTGCAGGTTATTCGAATAGATGTCGTGCATCTCATTTGACCTTATAATTCTGACTTCTTGTGATTAGCCACTTCTCTATTAGCTTTCTCATATTCCAAGCTCCATTTATGATGGATGCGTGGATGTATTAATATATGTAATTCAGTGGTGGTTAGATTATTAATAGTAATAATGCTCCATAACCCAGTCTTCATTTCAGAATGACATAATCTGGATTTCCAGAGATTAATCGGTGTAATTCAGATAATTGCTGTTAATAACTTGCTCTTTTAACTTTTCTTTTCCTCTGGTGGTGCAGGGTTGATGATGGTTTCCCAGTTGTAACCTTTCAGTTTGCTGATTCTCTGTCTTTGACAGTTTATCCGCACGATTATCTTTTCCAAGTTAATGTAAGTAATCTAGCTTTGCTGTTCTCCAACTCTTTCTTTACTTAATCAGATCAAATTTGCTAGCTGGCCCAAAAAAGCTTTGTTTGCCCTGTTAGTATTTGAATATTCGATCCTTTGATCGTTTATGCCAGTTACTTAGTTTTTCAAGCCCAGTGTTATTAAAAGACATCCCTTTGTCGCTTAAAACGATGATGCAAGGTGAAGCGAGTGGTTATTGCTTCATGGATGAAGTCATGCGCTTCAAACAATGACGCGCAAAGTGATCCAAATGAGAAGTGGTCGTTTTTTTTGAATCTTAACTTTAAGGAATTGGATTAACATCGGCAATCATTGTATATTGGGTGTTGAACTTAGTCAGTCTAATTGCAATTTGGTTATCATATTATTAAATTGATGTGTGTGGTGCTTTTATTTTTCTATAAACTGTGCGTAACTGCGCATCACTTCAAAAAAGCCCGAGCATCAGTTTTTGATTTTCAAGCCTCATGGACCATGTCACTTCTTTGCGCTTTTCCCTTTCTAAACCACTGCTCAAGCCATTATCTGGATGGAATTCACTAATCAGTATAGGCCTAGGCCTGTTGATTTGTCATCACGAATTTCCAGTCAGCACAGTGATAAGCGACTGGTCTTATATGTTTTCATATCTTAGAGCCTAGCATTCGTGGGAAGTTGTTTCGCCGTCTTTTCCATTGGGTCTCACTTGCATAGGTAATTATTTGTACAATGTTGTCGGTGTTGTAAATGTCGGTATGAGTTTGTCTAACTTCTGTAAACTTCTTACCATTAGATACATTCATTTATTATTTAGTCCAATGCAAACAATAGGGTACTAAAATAAGGGTCCTGGAGATACAATATATGCATGGAAGGGAAAGCAACTGGATACATTTTGTAGTTTGGATAACATGACTTACAAACACTACAATATATGCATGGAAGGGAAAGCAACTGGATACATTTTATAGTTTGGATAACATGACTTGCAAACACCTTTCGTTATGAATGTCTTCACTATGTTTAATTTTGCAGGACAACGAATGGTGTATTGGTTGGCAGGACAGTGGAATGCAGACAAAGGATGGAAAGGAAATCACTCTGTTAGGAGGTATCATTTAACCACTTATAGCGCATAAAAGTAAATCAGTTTGATGGTGAACTGCATTTAGAATTTTAACTAATTTCATGAAACTAATCTTGCCCAAACAGAGTCAATAGTTTGTTCAATGATATTTTTGCAAGTATGATTATAAGACAGTTGAACAACATGGGATAAATAGCTATTGTTGGTCAAGCTAGCTGCCACCCGGAGATACTAGAGATAACGTAAATAAGTTGTGTCCCAAACACGTTTAACTTCACGTCATAATTGATGAATACAATAGAATAATTGAAATTGTGGTCAACCTGTTATGGTAGAGTTTGAAAAAAAAGTCTTAGAGAAGTTGGTAGAAGAGATGATCTGGTCCTCATGCAAGTAGTCATAGATCATACACAGATATCCGGGAGAATGCATGTAAAGAAGCCGGCATATAAATAAAGAATATTTACTATATGTCATTAGTTGTTGATTCCAATTCTCTGTTGATGGTGTCCAATGTCTTTCCGAGGATAGACAAGTTAGCCTCCAACTTCTTTTCTGTGTTTCTGAAGGTTCTATCTAAACCTGTATTGTCCTCCACATACCCACATGAAGGGAAAAGATAAAAAAACAAAAAACAAAGAAGTGTTTGAGATGTAAAGACTGACATAGAAGAGTTTTGCAGATTCTTTGTCAATCCGTTCTTAAGCTAGGGAAAATTTCTTTCATTGATGAAACCCTTTAAGGGTAATATTAGATAATTGTTGTCGACCTGGAAATTGGAATCAAACAATAAGTTGACATGCTGATGGGTCATTTAATTAATATTCTTGCGAGCAAAATTACTCCCTACGTCCAACTTTTTAAACACACTTTCCAATTTATGTAATCTTAAGATATTTGTCATAACTTCATAACAATTTCAATCAATGAATGAACTATATCTCAATACCGAACAAGTTCGGATGGTGACAGAAATCCTCTATGTACTCAGCTCCATTCGTTGAGTTTGCTAGAGGAAGATGCTCGGGGATAAAGATAAGACTAACGAAAAGTTGGGACCAATTTCATTACGAGCATGACCTAACACATGCATTGCTAAGAGGACTTGATTTGACTTTTTGCAATCGCCATCAACTTATCGCAATCACCCTCCTTTATCCGAACTTGAGACCAACCATTTTTTACTAAATGTATGAAAAAAACTCAAATTAATCTTTACAATTCAAGACTTTCCAACCATTACTTAAGTTTTTGTTTCGTCTTTTACCAGTAATATGTACATGTCAAATTTGTATTATGAAACTCGTCTATTCATGTTACTTTATATCCGGGGAGTGTTATTTATTCGTAATTTCAATAATAAAAGTTAACCAGCATATTGGCATCAACAAAAAGATCTAACCATTTATAGGCTTTCATAATTAAGGTTTTTACTGAAGGTCATATTTCTATGTTAATTTTGTGTAAGCAAAGAAAATATTAGTTCAAAAGGAGGGATAGTAAGATTTTGAATAATTAGTTCGCCACAATAAATTTCTTGGCGTTTTCGCTTAAATCAAGTTTAATATCTGCTTTATCTTTTTAGCTGGTCAGAAGCTTACATCTTAAACTATACCTTGAGCACTTCAAAATTTGATTATATTATAAGTAATATGCACATCACTTTTATTTCTCTATAATAATTAATACTCCAAAGTGATATTCTTCAAAGCTTACATTTTCTTAGTTATTGTAATACTAATTTTATAGTTGAAATGGAGCTGTTTCCCTAGTATTTATTATGTATTAATAAAATACTAGTCACTGGAGAGTCGACTGGTCATTCTGCATCATCACTTGCATCTCATTTCCATTTCTTCAGTCTTTTCAAATGCTTGATATAATAACAGCTCACAGAAAAAATTACATGATGAACGTGCACCTTCCCAGAATTGAGCCTAAGCTGATACAATCATTGATAGATTTGGAGAATCTAGTTTTTAATATGGCTTAAAAGACAAATTATATAGTATTGGGATGAAATGACTTGTATATAGCAAAATGGATGCAGAGGATTCATGTAGTTGACTCCACTAGTTCATGATTGAGATGTAATTGATTGATTGATTTATTGATATTCTGATGCAGATCTTGTGCTATCCAACAAGCTTGTTCTGTATGATCTTGAAAACCAGAGTATTGGCTGGACTGAATATAACTGTGAGTATATAGCTTTACCATCTAATTCAAGGATTTAATACTTGATTAACTTATTTCTACTTCATTGTGTATAATTTATTTTCCGAAATAGTACCAATTGTTTCCTTCTTCAGACTTGGATTATTCAGATCTTCTTTTCAGCACAATGTCGTCAATAGTTTTATTGGAAGAGTTCCCTTTGAGGACTTTTTCTTAAAAGTATCTGTTGGTTTATTTCAGGCTCTTCGAGCATCAAAGTCAGAGATGAAACTTCTGGAAAAGATTATACCATAGGTGCTCACAATATTTCATCAGCTTCGACTGTCAATTCAAGAATGCTTTCTATGTTCATATTGATGATCTCCATCCTATGCAATTTGTTGAAGTGAGATATACCAGAAACAACTGTACAGGGAGTCATTGTTGTGCCATAACATTCAGCGATTTGATGATTCATCGGAATTACAAGTCTTCTTCTTATACCTTCAACATGATTCTTTGACATTATACGAATACGGACAACACTGGTTTGATGAAACTGACATTCTGCAGTTCCACTTCTGTTCTAACACATAGGGATCATCCTCTTAGATGGTGGTCTAAATAGTTTTTTTCTCATTCTGTTTCATTTTATTTTATTTCACTACCTTTTCTCTTGGGACATGTGATGGAAAATACAAACAGTGAATAGATGCAAGCAAATGCTTGGATAGGATAGATAGTCTCCTTTTTCTTTCTTTCTTTTGATGTTATTCATTAGTTTGTTTCAATGTTAAGGTAAAATAATTCCAGCTTTTGTGAGAATGTCATGTTAGTGTTTGCTTCTTTTTGATTTTTGGTGTTTTTCCTAATTTATGAGTTGTCAGATAAGATTTGTTGTACTTGTAGCTTTTCTGACAAGGTTCATGTTAATGTCATTTATATAGCGGTTATTGTTGCCTTTAAAGAAAGAGTTTCGCTTCATTTATAGCATATAATATCTTACTGCCTTGAGAGATGAATTATTCAATATAATGTTCAAATCAAGGATATAATTGTGCAAGGGAACTCTTGTGGAAAGTATACTTGCACCAAGAATTTTAAACTAACTTTTCTTATCATTAATGTGAAGTTTTTATAGTTAGACAAATGTTATGAACATGTTTAGACCACAAGTTTTAAAGTCTTACGGCCACATTTACAAAAAATTTCATTTCTTTCTTAAACTTTGTGTGTATTTAAACTTTTGTCACCTAAAGAAAACGAGGGAGTAATGAAAAATATGAAAGCCACAACCTTTATCTTGCTAGTTGTATGATACTATGATAATTGTCTTAGAGAAGATATAGTAGAAGAAAGAGAGTTTAACCTGTTAAAGCTAAGAAACAGATATGTAAAAAAAATGGCGTCCATTTCTTTTCCTTGAAATTAATCAGCGGATAAATATAGAATGAAATATATAATTCTTTTGATTCAGCTGCATTAACTAAAGAGTAAATATCCTAAAACCCGCCTAAACTATCGTCTATCCCCAAAAACCCCTTGAACTATATCCTCCTTCGTATTAAAACCCCTTCGCTGCTTATATGGCGTATTGTGTGTAACAACTCGTGAAAGAGCACGTGAAGGCTAGAAAAATCCATCAAAATGGCTCACATGACAGTGTCTAACGGTTAATTAGCCCTTAATTTTTTCTAAAATTTTGTATTTTTTGATTTTTTCGCATTTTCTTTGTATTTCACCTTTCTTCTTCATTCTTTCACCTTTCTTCTCCATTTTTTCACCTTTCTCCTCCATTTCTCCATCTGATTTAATCTGAAATTCTCCCTCTCTTGTTATTGAATTTCTCTTCAA
This sequence comes from Nicotiana otophora, assembly GCA_000715115.1. Classification (NCBI taxonomy): domain Eukaryota; kingdom Viridiplantae; phylum Streptophyta; class Magnoliopsida; order Solanales; family Solanaceae; genus Nicotiana; species Nicotiana otophora. Next base: position 38,835 of record AWOL01S0042124.1, on the reverse strand, counting down.
GCTTCTAAAAAATATTTGCAGAAGAATAAGATATGTCAGAACAATGAAGTTTTTAGAATGCAAGGGACATAACCTACATAAAAATCCTATTATATATTTAAAAAGTACACTCGCCTATTTCCTTCATGCAACTCTTTGTCATGGTCTGTGGGAGTCGTTAATTCAAGTTTAAGCAGAGTTCAATTATAAAAAGGCGGAAGGGCCTCATTGCAAAACACGGAAAAGTTTAAGGGCCGAGATTAGAATAGCCGATATAGATCAACGGCTCAGATCATATTCAGCAGTATCAAATAACGACTGAAAGAGAGAGAGAGAATCCAACGAACTTTTGGTATTAGATTTCTCCTCTCTCATCTAAATCTATTTTTTCTCTTCCCTTTGCAGAATTGAGCTATCATCAATGGCGGTTATCATTTAACTGTTGTTGCTCATTCCATATTCTCATTTTAGTTTGTAATATTTCAATTCAGTCAATAAAATCGAAAATTGTCCCAAAAATTACATGTTGTCTTAATTAGCTGTAATTGTGGATTTGAGTCGATTTGAGCTCAAATCTTGACAATTGGTATCAGAGCCTTATCGATTTCACACCAAAACAGAGGTGCTAATGGTTGAAGGAACTCGCATGAAAGTGGTGGATGAGAAATTAATCCACCATGACGAGCTGTTGGCTGAGTTGAAGGATGGGCAACAAGCTTCGAAGGACACCCAAGCTGGTATTCAAGGTACCTTGGAACAACTGTTAGAGAGATTGAATAACATGGATCATAAGCCACATGAGCAAATTCCCGGAGTTGGAATTGGACTACTACCATTACCTACTGAAAATGGAGCAGCTAGGCCACAATAAGGGCAGGTTCCTAATCCCAAATGGGAATTACCAAATTTCGATGGTACTAACCCTAAGGTATGGATTCGAAAATGTGATAGATTCTTCAATTTATATAAGGTAGCTGAGGATCTTAAAGTAGAAGGGGCTGCTTTATATATGAATGGCAATGCTGAATTATGGTATAATTCACTACTAAGTAGAGGAGTGATTACCTGGGAAGATCTGAAAGAGGAGGTATGCAATAGGTTTGGGGAAGTGTTAATAAAAGATGTGGTGGAGGAATTTAACCGACTGCAATAAACAAGTAGTTTCGAAGATTATCTGGTGAAGTTTGATGACCTTAAGGCTCAGATGATAGTGAGGAACCCTGCACTAAATGAGGCACATTTCCTTTCTAGTTTTGTAGGGGGCTTGAATGATGAAATCAAATATTCAGTGAAGCGGTTTAAACCTAAGACTTTGAGCTGTGCCATTGAGCAAGCTAGGATGCAGGAAAAGGCAATTGAAGCTGCCTTAAAGAAGAACCAACCAGTAGCAAGGATGTCCACTGCTGCAATGGCTTCAATTCCTGCAGTAGTGCAGAGGCCAACTGCAGCTGTCCATCCAAACCTAGTCCTTTGAGACTGACTCCAGAGGTGTATGAGTATAGAAAAGTCAATCAACTATGCTTCAAATGTGGGGAAAGGTTTGGTCCTGGTCACAGGTGCCAATTCAAACAACTGCAATGCTTGACTGGAGAAGTGGAGGAAGTGACTACTATACATGAAGAACCACCACCTGAGGTAGAGATTGAACTAGACATATGACCAGAAATATATAAGGTTGTTTACTTTAATGCTTTGTTTGTTACTAATATGGGAGTCAATACTATACTAGTGAGAGGAGTGTTTAGAAAGAAAGAGCTAACTATATTGGTGGATTCAGGGAGCACACATAGCTTCATTAACGAGATTACTATCAATGAGACTGGCTACATACCAGTGTTTGCTAATAGACTAAGAGTAACAATGGCTGATGGTAATTACATGTATACCAACTCTATTTTTCCTAAGTTTAGCTGGAAGAGGGTGGAAAATTATTTGAAGAAAACTTGAGGATATTACAGTTATGATGTTGTGACATAGTCCTTGACAACGATTGGATGAAGAAGTTCAATCCAACTAAGTTTGATTATGAAAAGAACTGTGTTACTATTGGGAAAACGGGCAATAAGGTAGTGTTGCAGGGCATCAACCAGCAATGGCAATTGGGATTTACTAGTGGAAGTATTATGGGAAAGTTGATAAAAAATGAGCAAACTCTCATGGCACACTTGTTTTTGGTACAAGCAGTGGCAACAAAAAAAGCAGTGGCAGCAAAAGAGGAAGAGTCAACTGATTCCTCCATCCAGTCAGTGTTGATCACCTATCAAGATGTATTTGCTGAGCCTAAATCCCTACCACCTATAAGGGCCCTAGATCATGGAATTCCACTCAAGTCAGGATCTGCACCTGTCATCCTGAGGCCTTATGGATATAATTTTTTTCAAAAGGAAGAGCTAGAGAAACAGGTGAGGGAAATGATTCTTAATGGGATTATTAGAGATAGTCACCTTTTTCTTCACCAGCTTTACTAGTAAAGAAGAAAGATGGGACTTGGAGATTTTTTGTGGATTACAGGGGGCTTAATGAGATAACCATCAAAGATAAGTATCTAATTCCAATAGTGGATGACCTGCTTAGATGAGTTATATAGGTAAGTAATTTTCTCTAAAATTGACCTAAGGGCTGGTTACTACCAAATTAAGATGAGGAGTGAAGACATTTACAAAACTGCATTTATGACTCATTTAGGATATTATGAATTCAAGGTTATGCCATTTGGGCTAACCAATGCTCCAGCAACGTTTCAAGCACTGATGAACCAAGTTTTTCAGCCTATACTCAGAAAATTTATGTTGGTATTCTTTGATGACATCCTCATATATAGTAAATCCCTACATGAACACCTAGCACATTTAGAAACAATGTTCCAAATCCTGAGAGCTCAGACCTTGTATGCAAAGAAGTCTTAAGTGTTCCAAATCCTGAGAGCTCAGACCTTTGGAAGGAGTTTCTACTGATCCTGAGAAGGTCAAAGCTATGGTGGACTGGCCTACTCCTGCTACCTTGAGAGGGTTGAGAGGATTTTCGGGATTAACAGGCTATTACTGGAAATATGTGCTCAATTATGGAGTCATTGCTAAACCACTGACTAATTTACTTAAGAAGGAAGCCTTCAAGTGGAATGAGGAAGCTACAATTGCCTTTGAAGCTCTGAAACAAGCCATGGTTAACACACCAATTTTGGCTTTACGTGATTATTCTCAAGATTTTGTAGTTGATACTGATACTAGCCAGAATTGTATAGGTGCTGTGTTATTACAGAAGGGGAAACCTATTGCTTACCTGAGTAAGGTACTTGCTCCTAGACACAGAGGAAAATATATTTATGAAAAAGAATACATGGCTCTTTTAAATGCAGTAGATAAATGGAGGCACTACTTGCAGTACAAACATTTTATAGTAAGAACTGATCATCACAACTTCAAATCTTTTTTAGAACAAAGAGTAACCACTGTCATTCAACAGAAGCGGTTAACTAAGCTATTGAGGCTTGATTATGAAGTTCAGTATAAGTAAGGGGCAGAGAACAGAGTTGCTGATGTACTCTCAAGGCTGCTTGAAGATCAAGAAGGTGAAACCTTGCCTGGTGCAACTGAGTTCATGTCCATTAGTGTAACAATTCCTACTTGGATGCAAGAAGTCAGTAATAGCTATGAAGGAGATATACATGCAGCTGCCATAATCTCTGAGGTAACAATGACTACTCAAGGGCCTCATATATATCATTACACAACTGAGGTTTTAAGAAAGAAAAACAAAATTTACATAGGAGATCATGGTTCACTCATGCATCAACTATTGGCAACCTTTCATGACTCACCAATTGGAGGGCATTCAGGCCAACTTGGCATTCTCAAAAGGCTTTCACAATTGTTCTATTGGCCTGGTATGAAACAAACGGTTATAGACCATGTGTCTGCTTGTGATGTTTGCCAAAGAAACAAAGGAGAAAATATTCCTTATCCGGGCCTACTGCAACCTCTACCCATTCCAGATCAGGTTTGGAAACATATCACCATGGATTTCATTGAAGGACTACCAAAATCTAAGGGCAGGGAAGTGATATTTGTGGTAGTTGATAGGAGGTCAAAATTTGCTCACTTTATGACACTTGCTCATCCTTACACTGCAGTGAATGTGACTAACAAGTTCTTCAAGAAAGTGTATACCCTGCTTACCTGATTCTATAGTTTCTAATCGAGATAAGGTGTTCTTAAGCAACTTCTGGCAGGCACTATTCAGGCTGGTGGGCACTCAACTTCACTTCTCTACTGCCTATCACCCTCAAAGTGATGGCCAAAGTGAGGGTGAATAAATGTATTGAGAATTATCTTAGGTGTGTGACTTCTCATAGGCCAGTACAATGGAAGCAATGGTTACCGCTAGCTGAGTGGTGGTACAATATCAATTTCCATACCAGTTTAAGTTGTACTCCCTTTGAAGCCTTGTATGGTTTTACTCCACCACAGTTATCAGTTGGGTCACTGTTAGATACTACTGTCCAGGATGCTGGTGATGCTGTTATGAGGAGGCAACAAGTTCAACAATTGTTGCAGGATAACTTGATTAAAGCTCAAGAGAGGATGGAGTTATATGCAGATCAAAGAAGAACTGAAAGGGAATTTCAGGTGGGTGACATGGTGTTTCTCAAGCACCAGCCTTATAGACAAACATCCTTAGATCTCAGAAGAAACCTCAAACTCAGTTCCAAGTTCTATGGGCCATACAAAGTAATTGCCAAGGTGGGGCAAGTTGCTTACAAACTGGAACTACCTCCTACCTCCAAAGTACATCATGTATTTCATGTTTCTCTATTGAAGAAGAAGGTGGGGTCTAAGATCACTACTCAGACTGCACTGCCCCAGACTGGGAATGATGGACAGTTTTTGGTTGCTCCAGTTGCCATCTTACAAAGGCAATTAGTTAAGAAGGAAAATGCTGATGCCGTTAAGGTCTTAGTGCAATGGTCGAATTTAGCTCCTAAAGATGCCACTTGGGAAGATTATGCAGATGTGAAAGCCAAATTCCTTCATTTTGATCCTTGAGGACAAGGATAATTTTAAGGGGGAAGGGTATGTCATGGTCTGTGGGAGTCGTTTATTCAAGTTTAAGCAGAGTTCAATTATAAAAAGGCGGAAGGGCCTCATTGCAAAACAAGGAAAAGTTTAAGGGCCGAGATTAGAATAGCCGGTATAGATCAACAACTCAGATCACCTTCAGTAGTATCAAATAATAACTGAGAGAGAGAGAATCCAACGAACTTCTGGTATTAGATGTCTCCCCTCTCATCTGACTCTTCTCCCTTCAATCCAAATTCTTCTCTCATCTAAATCTATTATTTCTCTTCCCTTTGCAGAATTGAGCTGTCATCAATGACGATTATCATTTAACTGTTGATGCTCATTCCATTTTCTCATTTTAGTTTGTAGTATTTTCATTCAGACAATAAAATCAAAAATTGTCCCAAAAATTACTTGTTGTCTTAATTAGCTGTAATTGTAGATTTGAGTTGATTTGTGCTCAGATCTTGACACTCTTTCTTCTGTCCTCAGGTGGAAAGGAGTGGGACTGTAATTTATTTCGGTAGGATGTGGAAGACTTGGAAATGACAGGGAATACCAATAATAAGAGAGATCGAATGGCAAACAATACTGGCCCGATTTTATACTAAACAACCCAAATTGAATACTTTGCAAGAAGAAGACAATCATTGTCTTAACGGAAATAACCCAAACCGAGGGTTATTAGGAAAAAATGAAAGTCAAGACGAAGCTTAATGGAGAAAATTGCTAGTGAGAGAAAGAGAAGCCATTATCGGAAGATTGGAGAGAGAAGGGGATTTTAGTACTTAATATTTTTTGCCCTAGACCTCTTATATGTTTTAATCGGGAGAATAATTGAGATTAATATTTAAAATATGTAATTAAGTTATTTTTTTATTAGGCTAATTAATATCCATGTGGAGTGCCACATGTCACATTTCTTACAAATTTACGAATATGTATCACACACACCATTAAAAATGCGACGGAGGTGTTTTAATATGAAGGAAGATATAATTCAGGGGGATTTTGGGGACATGCGATAATTTAAATAGGAAACTGACAAAAATGTGATAGTTTAGGCGGGTTTTAGGGTATTTACTCTTAACTAAAGGAACAAAAGGTATTTAGCACACGAAATATATTTTGATATGAAATCTTCCTCAAGTATGTATTTAGATACAAACATCAATTAATAATTACAATTATACAATCTTATAGCAATTTGGGAAAATGTCTCATAAAGTTGTTTTCAAGAACTGTACGACAAAATATATAACTGCTAGGAGCAATGCAATTTGGTAGAAATCCCTTTGGAAGCTGTCATCCCTTTGAAAGAACTGCATCATACAAGTACACAATTTTCATCAGATTACACTAAAATAATTTCATGAATAGAATTCAAGATTTGAGACTTAAAATTTTGAACAAGAAATACCTTTGCTGGATCACCATAAGGATCAGGATAGACATCCATGTTTTTATTCTCTGAAGTAGACTTAGAATTCAAGTCCTTCACAAAATCAGCAACATCTTTCCCAGCTTCAACTGTGGCAAAGAGACGTCGCGATGCCCAGAAATAAGCTTGAGCGACGATGGATGATCCAGATAAATCCCAGAGCTCTTCATGCTCAACTACTTGCCCACTAATTTGGTTCAAAGTGAATTTTGAGTTCACTTTGATGATCAGATCCCCTCCTATGGCTGCAAGTATAGACTTTGGCTTTCCTTTAATTGTCCACTTAATGTTCAACACGCTCGTTGATAACATCACCATTTCTTGCACACTCTGCATAGCAATATGATTGAAAATGAAAAACTGTCTAGTATATGTCGTCGACGACTAAAGGAGTGAGTATTCTCATGCAAGGAAGGGGCTGCAACACAGAGGTAGATCAATGTATACCTATAATAATATTATACTCATTCTGAATTGACTGACTCGAGATTCTGAATTTGCTCCTACTACTACCACCTAGATTCAGCTATTAAGCCAAGTATCTTGCATATGTCCTCTTTTATATGTTGTTAGAGGCTATAGAATAGGTAATATCATGATACTGGGAGGAGGTGCAACGGAAGACACTTCTGCACTCGATGTTTACACTACACCAAATAATTTAATCTCAAGAGTGACAAGTTAAAGTGAGAGTACACTTGAGTGATAAAAGTACATGGAAAAAATGTCTTGCATTCATTCGTCTGATGCAAACACTGGATACAACTAGACTTTATCCTGTGCGACGACAAAGGCTCATCTCATCTATTAGCGCAAGTATTTTGCCTGTCCTCTTTTACATTAAAAGCTTGCAAGTCCAAAAGTTGAAGTATTAGAAAACCTATAACCTTATAGAAGTCAAACAAACATCAAAAAGCTCCTTAATATGTTACCGTTCTAGCATTCTGCAGTGCGTCAGTTATCCATAGTGGTCTCTTGTACTTCTCTCGCCCCGTGAAACTTCTGACTGGATCCTGCATTTGATTGTTTGGAAATAGATTGAGATACTGAAGGATGAATACAATCCAGTATATTAGTCCATGTATATATCTAAGTACTTCCAAATATTGGTGAAGTAAAAGCAAATCCCCAAATAGGGCATGGGTTCTTTTATACTCTTATCAGTTATCACTCGAGATTAATACTACGGAAGCAACTTGCACTTTGCACATGAAGTAAAAAGAAGATACACCAGCACTGAACTAGTATAGGCATAGTTGACGCGACATAAGTTGCAGACATGAATCATAATTCTATAATAAGTGAAATTCGACACAAGTGATTATTTGCAGAAGTTGTTTGATTGATTTGGCAATGTCTCATCAAATTAGTTTGAGAACAACTAAAAATGGTGGCAAGGGATTTCAGGAAATACAAAAAATGCTACATTTAGAATTCAGACCCGCAACTTAAAGCAATTTTTGAGCTACCTTTGTTGTTACACAAGAAACTTTCCTTATATTAAGGAGATTCAACATTGTATATATGTATATACAAGAATATTTGTATATTTTTTCGGCGAAGAAGATTCAATTGAACCCTTGCCGGACCATTAGCTACGCCCCTAAATCTTTTAACACTAATAAGCTAAAACCATCCAATTATCCAAATAAGTAACCAAAACCAAATTCAACATTCGAATACAAGATATTAGAAAATGTACTAATAGAGCAAGTGAATAGTAGATGAACAAGCGATGGCCAACCTTGTATTTGACAGAAACAGCAAAGGTCCCAAGGGCACGATTGCCTTCACGAAGCTCAAGAATATCTCGAACAAGTTGCCTAGCTGTAGCTTCAACAGAAGGGCTGCTAATACATTCAAATTCATCGCAAAGTTCCCCAAAATCCATTCCATCTACAAGCTTATCGCCATCCGATTTTTCCAAAGTTGCATCAGCCGATAACTCTGTCCTATTGGAGTCATTAACAACTGCATACATTCAAAAAAAAAAATCATTAGATATTAATACACATTCAGCCTTTTTTATTTGTATGACAATCAGCTATCTATCTGGCCCCATTGGTCCGACTAATTCAGACTCATGCAACGTAGCATCCATTTTAGAGAGAAGCATTTTAAGAGACAAGCACTTTGTACTAGGGATTTCTCAACTCGAATTTCAGACCCGATGGAGTCAACATCCTACTACACTACTTGGTGGTTTTATATTCTAGTGGTGGAGCCAGGATTTTTACTTATGAGATTCAAAATATAAAGAAGTAGACACGAAGAAGCCGAGGGAATGCTATGTATACATTAAAAATATGACCTATCTACGTAATGTAATTTTTCCGACAAAGGAGTATCAATTGACTCCCCTTGCACAAAGGTAGCTCCGCCCCTGACATATTCAGTTCATATACAATAAAAAAAGAGGGACATGCACCTCGCAAGGAGAATCTACGAATGGAATTAAACTTTGAGGAGATGCCATTGATGTTGTGGAAGGAGAAAAGCTTATTGTGATTGGTGGGAAGAGAAATGGTAGTAGAAGAAGAAGAAGAAGAAGAAGGAAGAAGAACAGTAGAAAGGCTCATTTCGTTTGTATCCCCATGATTACTAGCTAGCCGATGGGGGATGAGATGGAACCTCTCTTACTTTGATTCTCTATATTTGGATAAGGTACGATTTTGTCTATGTGGTTCTTGATTTTTAGTCCTTCATCTTTTTTTAGCTGTAATAGTTCATGAGTATTTTGGTAGGGACAGCTTATTATCTGGGCAAATTCTTGGTTATTATAATTTGCAGTATTTTCTACAACTTTGTGCGAGGGAGTAGTTACTAATTTTCTGAAAGATTACTAGTACACTTTATTAACTCTTACTTCCTTGTTACTGTTGATTTTTATATATTTTTACTTTAGTTCTATCTTAGTAATACATGTATTTGCTTTTTTACTTTTATCCATATTTTTTTACATCGTACCTAAAAGGATCTTTTGTTACTTTTATTTAAAAAAGAATGATATCTATTGGAAAATATTTTTTATTTTAAATCTCCCTTACTATTATACTTTTATACTTATGGAAATATCATGCTATATTTAACTCACAATTTTTTCTTTCCTCCTAAAATAAACACTACTATATAAATTGAGATGAAATGAGTAATCAAGTTGACTGATATAAACTTTTTTCATGAAAAATCTAACAGAGGAAAAGGAAGCCAGTCAATCTATAAGAACCTATAAAATTAGAAAATACTACTAAAAGAAAATGCTCAATAAGTTTCTCAAGGTGTTTACCAAATTAGTAACTTGTGCTTCTTTTAACTCTTTAGAATTGGATTAGTAACTTGTGCTTCTTTTAACTCTTAAGAATTGGATAAGTACGAATTTTCAATTATTTAACTCCTACTTATCTCTTGGCAATAGCATATGGAAACCTCTCCTCGGGCTTAAAAAATTCAAAAGAAATGAAGAATTCTGGGCAGTTTGCAATTTTGTCGTCTATGTACAATGATTTAGGAAAGTCTTTCAAGAAATTAAATAAATACTTTACTCAAATGAATTTTTGTGATGTAAACTTTCCAAGAGGAACAATCTTTTCTGCTTATACACTACTAGAAAACAGTCAAAACACGTCCAGAAAAACCGATCGAAATCGGTCGGAATCGAATAAAAACCGAACAACTTCAATTTGTCGAAAAAATAATAGTCGCTAATGCGAGGCGATCGCAGACGGTTGAGATTTTCGACCAAAGTCGGTCGGTAATATTCAACGCACTTTGACCAAATAATCTGACACAAATTAAATTTACTAACCAAATTCGGTTGGTATTCTTGAAAATAATTTTTAATTATTTTTAAAATAGCGACCGATATCGGTCAAAATCTTATTTATTCATTTTTTTGAAAATTGTTCATTTCCAACCGAAATCGAACGGTAAAATTAAAATATTTAAAATAAAAAATAAAAAATTCCGACTGAAGTCGGTCGGTAAATTTAAATTTCTGGGAAATTCAATTGAACATTTTCAAACGTCCTCAGTCGTTAGACGGTCGGTTTTCTTGGTAAGTTTTTGGCAGAATACAGTTGTTTTACAGCTGCACCACCTGCCAACAACTAATCATCTCTAATGATAGCATTACATTGCTGTCATTCAACCAATAACAACTATCAAAACTATATTAACAATATTTATAGAGTTTCAAAATATCCAACAACAAAACGTTTCACAAGTTAAAAGTTCAAACATTATTCAATGAGTGTTTTGTACTACATCATCTCCATCTCCACTACTAGAAGCTTCATCGTCAGCATGATTTGAAGGATCACGATGAGAATGAGCATCTGGGGAAGACTCACAAGACCAGGGAATCGGGAAAGCACCACTAGCAAGAAGATTGGCCAACTGACCTTGAAGGATATTAAATTGTTCGTCCCTATTTTCTAGTTGACTTTGAAGGGTATCAAATTGTTTATCTCTCTTTCCTTCTCTAGCCTTTGCTTCTTCAAGCTCTACTGACAGCTTTGCGATCTTCTTCTCCATAGCCGAGAGAGTCGACCTATCAAGTACCTCGCCCTGGGCGGAAGTCCCTATACCTTGCAATCCAGCCTTGTAGCGCCGAAATGATCTCTTTGGAAAGCCGTATGCTATCCCCTTTTAGGACTAGCGACAACATCCAACCATATCTCCCGCGCTTCTTCATCTAAAATGGCAGGTCGCTTGCCTTGCTCATTCGGTGTTAAGCTCTGAGTGTACTCCTCCACAGTAGTCTTGTACCGACCCTTTATTTAGAAGATAGAAAATTATTAACTATATAATATTATAAACATTAATTTCAAGTTATAATAGTTATGAAACTTACATATGTAGTCTCCACTCGGTCCACGAGCCATCTAGTTGGATGTCGGTGCCTTCTTCTTCTGGATGTGAGTCTCCACGAAGAACTCATAATGAGTCATCTTCCTCCCATATTTTTTTTCTACAAATATAATAAACCATATTAACTAAATTAAATATATAAATATAGTTCGATAAAAATAGATTTAAATATTTTAAGGAATTACCAGTAGTCTCCTCGCAGTCTCCATGCTCTTTGCACCCACACAATGCAAGGAGCCACCATTCTCAGATGCTTATGCCTTCTTTCCCTGTTCATTCTTCTTCTCGAATTTCTTAGTGGCCCACTTCCTCAATAGATCCTCCCATAAATGCGGCAGAATCCATGAAGGCTTCTTGATCTTCTTCCGAGCATAACATAAGGAATCAAATAGTCTCTTACGGCATTTGAACTCAAAATTTGCAAGAATGGCACTGTTATGCCGGTCCTCCCATGCACACTTAGTCTGCAAATAAAGTGTGTAACGTTAGATAAAAATATTATAATATAATACTTAAATAGATAAGAATTGTATTAAAACCTTAAATTGATTGAAAATTTGCTCGACGAGCTTTGGTGGAAATTCACTCCAAGTCGCATATGGTGCATTATACAACCGGCCAAGAGTTTCAGTGATTATTTTTGTAGTCTGATGACTAGGTATGAACCTGCAATATAGCAATTACATTAAATAAACAAGACTAGCTATTATAATTCAGCAAAAATAAAGAAGTAATAAATAAATCTTACCGATTGCCCTCAGGCCTGATTATCATCCTATGATAACGATCATATCGCACTTCCTCTGGATCATCATCCTCCGGTGAATCTGAAGCATGTGTAGAAGCAGAGGCATCTGGCTCAGTGCTACTATCTTGAATCTTGAAGGCGAAGTCTAGAAATGCTAGGAGACGAACTCTGTGGAGAGGGAGACATGGTCGTTGATGAAGATGGATGTGATCTAGACTCCTGCTGCGATCCAGACCAATGTTGCGATCCGGGTGGCTGAAATTTAGATGGATGCAATCCAGCTGGTGGAGAAGAAAATAAAGCAGATAACAAGCATATAACCACATGGTCCTGTGACTGTTGACTCGGTGTACCCATGTAACTATATGTAGGATTATGTGGAGGAAGCATGGTATAACCCGATGGTGGAGAATGGTAAGAATACTGTTGGGAGGGCGAATTGTAGGTAGTCTGATGAGTGGATGGATGTGGTGGAAAAGATGTGTGCCTAGAAGATTGCTGCCGGCCATCAGCAGTGGAGGGATGCAAGTATGGAGTGGAAGGAAGCGAGGGTGTAGCACTATCCTTATGATCAATAGGCCTCTTATCCTTCCTAGACCTACCTCGACCCCTACCGGTCATCTGCATAAATTAAAGAAAATGTTAGAATTGAGAATATAAATCTATATAAGTTGAGAGCGGTTGAAAACACTAACATGCTAGTTGTCTTCAAAATATCCTTCCTCGTCCGAAAAATTCTTCCTCTTCACTTATTTCATTTTTATCAGGTGATTCTTCGACCTCATTTTCTATGATTGTTATTTCCTCCATATCAACTTCTTCTAATATGCGTTGAGGATGCTCCAATTTATTTTCTAACTGATCATCCACCATTTAGTTAACACTTGAGGTATTGTTTTGGTAAGCAACATCTAGCACATTCTCAACTCCCACCCTACTAGCAGGCTTAGTTTTGATTACAATCAGCCTTATCCCTCCGCAGTAGATATGGAGTATAATACACTTGCCTGACATTTTCTACAATTATAAAAGGATCATAGTGATCATACTCCCTCTTTTTATTAACCTCAATTATGTTGTAATGTGAGTGTATATTTGTACCTCTTCTAGGCACTGGGTCAAACCACTTGTATCGGAAAAGTATGATCTTCTTATTTGGCCAACCTGAATATGATAATTCTAGAATCTTTTTGATCACACCGTAATAATCATTTTTCTCATCCTGGTTGCCTTCACCACATTTAACACACACACCACTGTTATTGCTGCTTTTATACTTGGAGCATTCCCCGGTGTGAAATTTGTAACCATTGATAAAATACTTAGACATAGTTGTAACCGTAGGTGCAGGTCCCTAAGATATATCTTTCAAAAATTGATTAACACCGTTGTTTTGATTATTGACCTACATGTAGTGTTAAAACAACACAAGTGAGCAAGTATATTCACAAGTGACCAAGTATGTATATTCACATATGACAAAGTATGTAAGCTGTACTTACACACTCTTTAAACCATGCCTCAAATGGTAGAATATACAACATCATGGCCAAATTGACTCACGAAGTTACTGAGCGACACATTGAAAATTTTGTTAGTTGCATCAGCCTAATTAAATAATAGTCCATGTAAATTAATCTTACGTCAACACTTACTTAAAAAATGGTTGAACTTCCGGACAATTTAGCAACACATGATTTGAAGCTGATTTGTACTCCATACAACTTAGGCCCCATTTTGATCAATCTTTAGAACCTCGACCTGGTTGATTGAATATGGACATTGGTAGATATAATGGATCATTCTCAATCACAATATTGTGTCGATTGGGCCTATTTCTAGCATATGGCACATGACTGTCGAAGTAGTAAAAACAAAAATGGACAGTTTCCTTTGCAAGATAGGCTTCGCATATAGATCCTCCAATCCTATTCCTTTGTTGAACAAATCGTTTACACTTGTCGATAGTCTTTCACATTATCATATTAGACGATAACAGTAATGTCACGCCCCGAACCTGGGAGCGAGACTGGCACCTAGCGCCTCACCTAACCTAGCGTACCAAATTGCGACTAAGGGACTCTGAACATATAATGTCATAATTTGGCCATGGGGCCACCTTGCAAGACAATTTGTGAAGGAAAAAATATAAAACTGAATGAAAACTAGCGCTGACTAAACATCAATATAAAGTTGGCCGACAAGGCCGTCATAACTACTACAACTGACAAACCACCAAAATATACATGCCAGGACTACAAGCCCAACATAATGCACTAACTAACAGGATATGTCTACAAGCCTCTACTGATGGATATATTGTGATCGGAATAGGGTCCCGACCTACCCATAACATATATACATACATACAAAAGATGTACACGAAAACCTAGACCCGATAACTCTGAAGGGCGTGGAGCTTACCCATCAGGCTGAACTCTGGAAACACCTACTAAGGAGATCTACCCGTCTGTCTATCTGAACCTGCACGCATGAAATTCAACGTCCCCAAAAAAGGGACGTCAATACAAAATAATGTGCCGAGTACATAAGGCAATAACATAACTGAAAGTTAAAACTGGACTGATAATATAATAACTGAAAGTAACTGGGAGTCAAAGATGATCTGGAGATATACTTACCTGCTGATACTGACTCAACTCATTCAATATAGTAAGTAAAATAAATGTTCGGCCTTATAAGGCTCGGTATATATAATTGCTTTGTCGTAGTAGGCTCGCTCATAGGTGCTCGGTCATACTAGGCTATGTATCTCGGTCATGTTGGGATCTCTCATAGGCGCTCGGCCATAATAGGCTCGGTATATAACTTACCATTTGATTAGAGGTTACCCAATTGGGGCCACCTTCCCATTGATTATAGCTCAATGGTAATGAAAATATTGTAATACTGTATATATAGGCTATCTGATCTCTTGACTGGAATAAGACAATACTCAATTGAATATGAAGTCCTGATAAGGAGAATACTGTAATTCATGAGAATAGGATAATGTATATAAATTCGGGAGTATGAACTTCTCTTTATGCCTCATTATCAAACATATATAATTACGAGATCATGCCAACATGAAGGAAGGGCTTAGCCTTAACATACCTTATCACAACCTTTCCAATCACCAAGTTGAACTCGCTTCTTCTCACCTTAATATACAACAATGATAATAATACTATCATTAAGTTACGAAAGGTACAACTATCGCACAACGAACGACAAGCTTATTTTGTATTAAAACGGACAGCATCTCCCCTATAATCCTTACTTCCTCCAAATTCAAGATAACACCAACAATACCAAAAACAACAATAACAACATATATACATTATTTTCCAACCTTATGTACACCACACAATACTACAAAACAGCCCAATACGCCCCAATCTCTTTATACACAAAACGACCATCGTAGTAGTCTCAACAACCTGAAAAGGTTACGACGAATGACCAGCCCAACATCATGCATTTATGTGGTATTTCTACATACCCTTCCTCCTCCAAAACTCCACAAAATAATTGTAAATCACGCAACCCAACAACATCACCAAACAGTCCACAAAATAATCTACAAAAACAAAATAGTCCGCTACAAGTGAATAACTCGAACTCATGGCTTCCGATCACCGTCCCGTGAGTTTTTACAAATATAGAACAACTTATTATGCATCTACAACAGAAAATAATGGATGAAAGAGAGCAGTATACTTACCTTATTTGTTGGATACCTCAGCTCCTATCTTGGTTGTAATGACCCGGCCGGTCGTTTCAGGAGTTATAGCCCTATTTCCCCCGTTTATATTTCCTTTATGCTCTTAAGCTATATTATGATATATCGGGTTAGTTGGTTCGGGTCCGGAGTAGTTTCAGAGTGGAATGAGACACTTAGTTCTTATTTAGAACCTTAAGTTGGAAAAGTCAATTGGATGTTGATTTATGTGTAAACAATCTCATAATTTAATTCTGACGGTTCTGTTAGCTCCGTAAGGTGATTTTGAACTTAGGAGCACATACGGAATGAAATTTGGAGGTTCGTGGTAGAATTAGACTTGAATTGGCGAAATTGGAAATTTGGCGATTTTTGGCTGGCAGTGGAAAATTTGATACCGAAGTCGGAATGGAATTCCGGAAGTTGGATTAGGTTCTTAGTGTCATTTGTGAAGTGTGTGCAAAATTTGAGGTCATTCGGACGTGGTTTGGTTGGTTTCGGCATCAGTTGCCGAATTTGGAAATTTAGAAGTTCTTAGGCTTGAATCCAAGTGTAATTTGGTGTTTGGATGTTGTTTTGAGTGATTCGAAGGTTCGACTAAGTTTTGTATGTTGATATATGGCTTGTTGGTATTTTTGGTTGAGGTCCCGAGAGCCTCGGGGTGATTCCGAGTGGTTAACGGATTTGTCGAAGTTGGAAAATGCAGTTGAAGCTGCTGCTTCTACTATTTCCGCACCTGCGGAAGGAAGAGTCGCAGGTGCGTATGGGAAGTCCGCAAGAGCGGGCAATGCTGGGCAAGGCAGGATGTGCAGGTGCAAGTTGGAGGTCACATCTGCGAGCCCGCAGGTGCGAAACCTGGGGCGCAGATGCGAAAAGGGGGACGTTGGGCAGACATTGCAGAAGCGGAGGAAACACGCAGATGCGCCTTCGTAGACGCGGGGTTTTGGGCCACAGATGCGGAACCTGGACTCCAAAGTGAGTTCTGCACCTGTGATGGATTTTCCGCAGGTGCGGTGGCGCAGAAGTGTGAAATTTTCCGCAGGTGCGAAAAACCTGGGCAGAAACCATAAATAGAAACCCTTTGCAAATTTGGTTCATTTCCACCATTTTCAAGTCGGTTTTTGGAGCTTTTGGAGTGATTTTTGAAGGGTGATTCAAGGGCTATCAGTGAGGTAAGTTTCTTGAGCCCTAATACTCGTATATATGTGGTGATTTCCCATTGTTTAATCATGTAATTAGTGAAAATGAGGGGTTAGTACTTGTGATTTTTGGAGAAGTAATTTAAGAATTTTAAGGACCAAACGATGTCGGATTTTGATGAATTTGGTATGGTTAGACTCATGAGTGAATGGGCTTTCTGGTTTTGTAAAAATTTTCGGATTTTGAGACATGGGCCCGGGGGCCGGGTTTGAGTCAATTTCGGGTTTTGGTCTAATTTTGTAGCTTTTCTTGTGGAATTCATTCCATTAGCGTATATTAATAGTATTGTACTGATTGTGAATAGATTCGGAGCATTTGGAGGCCGAGTCGAGAGGCAAGAGCATCGCAGAGTAGGGATTTGATCGGTTTGAGGTAAGTAACGATTGTAAATCTAGTCCTGAGGGTATGAAACTCCATATTTTTGTATCATTCTACTATTTTGAGGTGACGCACATGCTAGGTGACGGGCGTGTGGGCGTGCACTGTTGGGGATTGTGACTTGGTCCGTCCCGTAGCAACTATAAAGTTGCCTATTTTGTAGAAATTATATGATACTTATATGTTTTAGAAAGAGTTTCTGTAAATTGGGCTGAATGCCATATTTGGGCCTTGTGCCAGTGCTGTTTGGACCCTTAGGGGCCTTTTCTTACTATCCTCTCACTGTTTTCGATTGAAAATCTATACTCAGTCATGGTTATACTTGTTTACTGCATAACTTGGTTTTATGAGTCTATTTTGATGCATATAAATGTTGTTTTGGGCCGAATGCCCTGTTTTTACTGAAATGTCCGAGTGGTTTGAGAGGTTTATGACTGAGTGAGGTTGAGGGCCTGATTTGTGAGGATATTTATGGGATCGGGTTGCACGCCGCAACATGTTTGATATAGGCCGAGGGCCTGAGTGATTTATGCCATGATTTGGCTTGATATAGCACTTGGGCTGAAGGAGCCCCTCCAGAGTCTATACACACCCTCAGTGAGCGCAGGTACCTACTGAGTGTGAGTGCCGAGTGCTGAGTGACTGTGAGGCATGAGTGATTATGAGTTATGCCCGAGAGGCAAGAGTTATTGTGAGGTATTCCCGAGTGGCACGAGTACTGTGAGGTTTGCCCGAGGGGCTGTATATGAGTGATGCTTTGCCCGAGGGGTTGTTTATGATTTTGTCATTTTTGCTCACCTTTGCATTGAGCCTTTTTTTGAAAAACTGTTGAAAAATATCTTTAAATGATATTTTTAACTGGAACCGGGTTTAAACTAGATGATTTGATTCAAACACTGATTTTTAAAGCTAGTTGTACTTTACTGAATTTTTGTGATATGAACTTGATATGCTTTATTGCTCATCACTACTGCCCAGTCTTTATTTATTATTGTAACTTACTGAGTTGGTGTATTCGCGTTACTCCATGCACCTTGTGTGCAGATCCAGGTATAGATGGGCACGGTAGCTGTTGTAGATTATTCTGGTTGTAGATTTTCTCGGGGATAGCAAGGTAGCTGCTTGGCGATCGCAGCCCCTGCTCTTCTCCCTCTTATCTTCCTTTAGTTGTATTTAGCTACTTTCCAGGATGAGTTAGCCTTGATATTGTTAGATAGATTGTAGTAGATGCTCATGACTAGTGACACCCTGATATCGGGCTTTTCTTTTCCGCACTTTTGTTTTGATTTGAACTCCTTTACGAAGGTTTTTACACTAAATAGCCTTGAAATTATCCTTAAAATAAAAATATCGGTTGGTTTTGGAATGGGTTGGCTTGCCTAGTACCACGATAGGTGCCATCACGACAGGTTAGGTATTTGGGTCATGACATTGGTTCTTCAAACACTAGGCTTTACCTCCAATTAGAACTTGAAAGGGAGAGAAAATCAATTGGGGTTTGTGGGAAATTTTTGGGACGATTTTTGTAGAGATTAAGTATGGTATTTTGACCTATTATCAGCCTAATATATGAAGGGGATAGGCATTTAAAAGGCCTCTTTGAACGACCCGAACTGGCCCATTTTTGGACGACTCGAACTGGCCCAATTTTGGATTGTCGTTTAAGCAAGTACGTGACAGTCTGCACAGTCTCGTAAAACGCCAATATCTTTCTACTCCGATATCGTATTGACAAACGGTTTAATGCGTTGGAAAATAGACTCATAGATATTTAATTTTATGGGTGGAACACCCCATAACTCTAAGTATATTGGGATATAATTGTATTTATATTTGACCTAAAGTTTCAGTAAAACTTATGAACATAACTTGTGATGACTTTCATCGACTTTTATTCCACCACTGGCTTGACTTCAAAACATAACACACGACTATCATACTAATAACATAACTCATAACATAACCTATTTATTATGTTAAACACCATGGTCTCACCCCAAAAGTACATGCTATAACATTCCCAACTCGTCGACTTTCGACGAAGCATTATTTTCTTCAATTCCTTTAGCTTCTAAACCTTCCAACCCTCTTTGTACTTGTTGTTCATGATCTTCAATATTTGTAACTTCCGAGGGAACATGATTAACTTGCTTTATATATTTTCAAATATGATCTCATTTTTGGGTCCTACATTAGTTTGCTCACGACGCAGGTTTACGTACGAAAATATAGGGTGTAACAGCATTCCCCCCTTGGGAACATTCATCCTCGAATGTTTACTTTTAGAGACTTTAGAAAACATTTGCCAGAGTTTCCTCCGTACACTAGACTATAACCAACCTGCATGTAGCCAGAAAACATACTATATAAGCCACACGTGGCCAATGTCTACAAATAATAACACTTTGCCTCACACAGTCGTACATCATAAATACTGAAAGTCAGGAAATAAGAGCTTACCTGATGACCTATTAGCCTGAATAGAGTTGTGCTGTAGCATCCCATCTCGAGCTATATCTTCAGTTTGAAATAGGTGGGGGTATTTATAATTCATTTCTTCCTCCGCTTTCCACGTCATATCTTCCACATTCTTGATTCTTCATAAAACCTTCATGGAGGCTAACTCCTTATTTCATAGCTTGCAAATTTGTCGGTCTAGGATGGAAACTAGAATTTCCTCGTATGAAAAGTCCTCCGTAATCTGTACATCATCCGTGGGCACCACTATGGTACTATCACCAATGCACTTCTGTAGCATAGATACGTGAAAAGATGGATGGACTGACTCCAGTTCTGAGGGCAATTCTAACTCATAAGCTACTTGGCCCACTCCCCGAATGATCCTATAAGGCCCAATATAAGGTGGGCTAAGCTTGCCTTTCTTTCTAAATCTCATCACGCCCTTTATTGGGGATACCTTTAAGAATACCCAGTCATTAACCTCAAACTCTACGTCTCATCGTCGCACGTCAGAATATGACTTCTAACAACTCTTAGCTGTCAACAGTTGTTCCCGGATAAGCTTTACTTTCTCTATAACCTACTGAACTAGGTCTGGCCCATGTAACCCAGATTCTCCAACATCAAACCACCCTATCGGAGATCTGCACTTACGCCCATACAAAGCCTCGTACGGAGCCATCTGAATACTGGAGTGGTAACTGTTATTATATGCAAACTCGACAAGAGGTAGATGTTCATCCCAACTTCTTTTAAAATCCAACACATATGCTCGTAACATATCTTCGAGTGTCTGAACTGTGCGCTCGGCTTGCCCATCAGTCTGTGGATGAAAAATTGGGCTGAGATTCACCTGAGTCCCTAAACCTCTCTAAAATGACCTCCAAAACTATGCTGTGAACTGGTCCCCACGGTCATATACAATAGATACTGGTACTCCGTGTAGCCGAACTATCTCCTTAATATATAACTTTGCATAATCTTCTACTATATATGTAGATTTGACTGGTAGAAAATGAGCTGATTTTGTGAGCCTATCGACTATCACCCATATAGAATCGAACTTACGATGATAACGAGGTAAACCCGTGATAAAGTTCATGTTTACCGCCTCCCATTTCCACGTCGGGATCTCTATAGTCTGCATTATCCCTCCAGGCTTCTGATGCTCTGCCTTCACCTGCTGGAAACTAGGACACCGGGAGACAAACTCAGCGATGTTCTTCTTCATATCATTCCACCGGTATACATCCTTAATGTCATGATACATCTTCGTCGACCCAGTATGAATGGAGTATCACGAATAGTGTGCCTCTGACATAATCCTGTCTCGTAACCCTACTATATCTGGAATACACAGATGACCCCTGTATCTGTGAACCCTATCTCCCTTGATCTCTAACAACGGATTCTTCTGCTGCGGAACTCGCACTCTCAACTCGACCAACTCTGGGTCCTCGTACTGTCTTTCCTTGATTTCAACTATGAGAGATGATTTTGTAGTGTTTTGGAGTACAACTCCACCATCGTCGAAATCTACTAACCGAACCCCCAAATAAGCCAATTGATGAATCTCTCTAGTTAATTGTATTTTCTCGGCCTTTACATGTGCTAAGATACCCATAGATCGGCGACGTAAGCCGTTTTCTACAACATTAGCTTTCCCTGGATGGTAGAGAATGTTAACATCGTAATCTTTCAATAACTCAAGCCATCGCCTCTATCGCAAATTCAACTCTTTTTGCTTGAATATATATTGAAGACTTTTATGATCTGTAAATACATCAATATGAACACCATATAAATAATGCCGCCATATCTTAAGTGCATGGATAACCGCAGCTAACTCGATGTCGTGGGTTGGATAAATCTTCTAGTGCTTCCTTAAATGCCTTGAAGCATACGCAATTACCTTCCCATATTGCATCAGGACACATCCTAACCTGACACATGAGGCATCACAATACATGGCATAACCCTCTGGAGCCTCTAGAAGTGTTAGAATTGGCATTGAGGTCAACCTGTTCTTAAGCTCTTGGAAACTGCGCTCGCAAGCCTCCGTCCACTGAAACTTAGTTGCTTTCTGCGTCAACCTCATCAATGGTGCCGAAAGGGAAGAAAATCCCTATACGACCCTCCGGTAGTATCCTGCTAAGCCTAGAAAGTTACGAACCTCTGTTGGAGGGGTAGGTCTAGGCCAAGCTTTCACGGCCTTAATCTTCTGAGTGTCTTGCTTTATACCTTCATCGGATACAATATGCCCCAAGAATGCTACAGACTTCAACCAGAACTCACATTTAGAAAACTTAGCATACAACTTACGATCACGGAGGGTTTGGAGTACCGCTCGCAGGTGGTCCACATGCTCATCCTATGAACTTGAATAGACCAGAATATCATCAATAAATACTATCACGAACAGATCTAAAAATGGCCGGAATAGGCTATTCATCAAGTCCATAAATACGGC
>AWOL01S0042123.1:59218-72234 GCA_000715115.1 Nicotiana otophora | reverse complement strand
TGCAACTTGTCCGAACCTCGTTCTAAAAATTAGGGTATGACTCTAACAGAAAAGAAGCCACGCAAAGGACACGCTTCCCAAAAAAATTAGAAGACTCAGAGAGAAGAGGGTTTCGTAATAATTTATATATAGTTCAAGCAATATCAAAGCGGTAAAAAGCGGCATTTAGCACATTAGGCTCAAACACGAAAAAATTAGATAATAAATAAAAGCCAAGTATAATAGCTATACTAAGCTCGAATTCTGAACCCTGAACCAGAGATTCTGGGTTCTCGAATCCCCAGTAGAGTCGCCAGAGCTGTCACACCTCCTTTTTTCCGAGGGGATAGGGGATAGGGAGTTTTTCCAATTTAAGTGACATTATTCAAAATGGGATTATTTATTTATTTAGAGTCGCCACTTGGAATAATTTATGATGTCCCAAGTCACCGGTTTATTTTAGAATCCCAAATCGAGGAAATTTGACTCTTATTTTTGGTCCGCGAATACAGAAGACCGGATAAGAAATTCTATTAACCTGGGAGAAGGTGTGAGGCACTCCCAAGTTCCGTGATTTTAGCACGGTCGCTTAACAATTAATACTTGGTGTAATTATCTGATTTATTATATGTTTTAAACCTATTGTGCATTTTTGTCTTTTACCGCTTTTTAATATTTATGGAACTTATTTGAACAAGTCGCGATGTCGCAAACTCATTTGTTTTTGTACATATAACGAATTGCGTCACGTGAAACGCACCCGCGATTTACAACATGTTTATTTTTATTATTATTAGAAATTGAAGTCAAGTCGTGTGAAATGCGCACTTGAGTTAGGGTTTACGTATCGTGACCATGCCACATGAACCATACCCATAGTCACGATGATTTATTAATCGCGCCTAAAGCAACTAGCACGTGTTCCTGATTTATTTTTTCTTACGGGTTTGAGATCTGTGTAAGGTCAAGAGCTATAAAAATCAATTGTAGAAAATGGGTCAGCTTTTGCTCTTACTAAATTGGGCCTGACAGAAACCATTTTGGACCAGATAAATTAAATTGGATCGTTGTACAATTTGCCCTTTAAAGCCAATTAATGAGTATGCCCAGATACTGGTTCATTAAGATACTCCCTTATCAATTAGTCAATTGCAACAGTACATATTTCATTAAGCACATCCCAACCACCGAGCCCAATCATTATTTTTTTTTAAAGTCCAAACCTCAATTTTTAATTTCAACTAGCACACATAGATTTTATCCCCAAAGTTCAAACATTCACTACGTGCCTAAAAATTATTTTTTATAAATCTTCATGTTAATCATCAAGAAAGTAGCAAAATTTAACAAAGCTAATGAGACCTAACAATTAATACAAAAATAAATATTTCAATTTTCATGAATCTAAATAAGATCAAATTATATATTCAAGCATAATATCTTAATAAAACAATGATGAGATAAATGAACCTTTACAAGAATGTTTTGAAGCTCGGACAATGGACAAGGATGTAAATGGAGCCTCGACCAAAATTGACAACTGGAGCTCGAACTCGACGACTCAACTTTGGAGCTGTTGTTTTCTATACAAAAGGGGACTGTTGCACTGGGTTTTCGGCTCGTTTTTGTGGTGATTTTAGCTTGGTTTCCAGTTGGTTCAGGGCTGGAGTTTAGGTGATGAATTGCTGGATTGTTTGAAAGAAAGCTGAAGAAAGAATGAATGACACGGGTAGAAATTTCCTTATCCTAGAAGAAGAAAATAATTTTTCTCAATTCCTTCCTCCCTATTTTTTCCTTTCTCTCTCCCTTTTTTTCATCACATTTCTCTTCTATTTATAGAAAACAAATTTCAAATTTTCAGATTTTTAATTTTTAATTTTTTTTTTTTTTTTATTTTTAATTAAAAAGAATTTCCACTTCCCATTTTTTTATTTTTTTAAAAAAATAGTTCCCCACTTTCCTTTACTTTTATTTTTTAATTTCTCACTTTTTTTTACTTTTAATATATTTAAAATCCCCACTTTTTCTTTATTTCCCACTTATTTTACTTTTCTTTTTTTATTTCCCACTTACTTTTATTTTTTTTTTAAAAAAATTCAGATACCCTTAATTTTATTTTTTAATTCCATCTTTATTTTACTTTTCATTTTTTAAATTTCCACATTCTTTTACTTTTATTTTTTTAATTTTTCACTTTCTTTTACTTTCTTTATTAAATAATTTCTACCTACTTTTACTTTTACTTTTAAATTTTATATTTCTATTTTTCCTATTTTTTAATTCCCATCCGAAATCTATTTTTTTTTTTTTAAAAAAAACAAATTAATTTTTATTTATTTTCGGTTTTTAATTTAATTTATTTAAAAATAAAAATAAAATAATACTAATACTAATACTAATAATTGACCTTTTAAATTATTAATCATTTTTCTATGTTTATATTTATATATATATATATATATATAAGTGTAACAAAGCTAAGCAATATATATTAAAGTTCTGAAAATATTTACATAGTAGAAGGTGATAAAAATTCAAATATAGTCAAAAATTAGATGTTCACAATATTTAACTAATTATTTTATCCCATAAGAGAATCACAAATATTTTTAGATATTGTTTGAGAAATTTCTATAAGAAGCCTTAAAAGTACATATAAAAATTATATATTTATATGTCGGTTTAGTTATATTTTTTTATTCAATACCAAATCAAATCAAACTAAATCTAATCAAAAATTTTAATCAATTTGATTTGATATTTCGCTTTGGTACGGTTTGTACACTCCAAAGTTATACTATCTAAGGCCATCTCCTCTGTTACTATTCCTTATTATTTTTATTATTGAACCCTAGAAAGCAAGAGCTAAGTATCACATGGGAACTAACGGTGTTTAAGTTTGACTTGGATAGAGGAGGGACAGAGTAAGCTCTTCGAAAATTCCATTTTCTTTTCGGGAGCTTTCATTGTGGCGTAAAGATTCCCTTCGTTCCAATTCGGGCGAATATATTTTCGGAAGCTTTCATTCACGTGTACCTATTTTTTATTTGGTCCGTTACAAAAAAAATAATTCATTTCTAAATTTTGAAACAATTTAGCTTAAACTTTCAATTCTACTCTTAATGAAAAGCTTTTACAGGCACACAAATATTTTGGACCCCCTTTTGACTTGTTTAGGACCACAAATTCCAAAAGTCTTCATTTTTTCTTAAACTCTGTATCCAGTTAAACAGGTTCACATAAATTCTAACGGAGACAGTATATTACCAACATTGCTTTCGTTTGCTTTGCGTAATATGACCAATATTTTGGCTAATGGAATCCATCTCACGTAAGCATACGCATATTTGAAAAGTGTGGACTTTGCTGACAATATTTTTTGGGAGCTAAAAATATTACATTGTGTGGTGGATATCATTTGCACAAGTTGTATCTTTTCTTTTACAACTAAGAGGCCAAAACTTTTTTGCATATAAAAGGAAAGGACATTAGTTTATTTTAAACACACCAACAAGACTTGAGTGTTCATTCCTTGTTTCTTCCTTTCCTCCTTTATTAAGAGTGTATTCTATGCGAGTTAAGTGTTGAGAAACACTTGTGTGAACCCTTTTTTGGAGTGATCTTGTGAGGTTAATCTCTCGGGGGTATTTGGGATTAATTAGAGTATTTCCTCTAATTTTGTACTCTCTTTTGTACTCTTATTGGTATAGTGAAATTGCTCCTCTCAGCCTGTAGACGTAGGTCACACTCACCGAACCACGTTAAATTGGTGTCTTCTTTATCTACTTTAATTGCCATTATTATCAACTTGCATTATTTTCATTATTGTCATTATTATAACGTTGTTTGGCTAAATTCTACACTATCCATGTTTCCGATCCTAACAAATTGGTATCATAGTGTAATGAGCCGACTTGTTATTTTGAACATTTACGCTCCTTCCAACTATTTGAAGTCTTGAATAACTTCATATGATGTATTATGACGTGTGTGAATCGTCGAATTTGATTTTCAAGTGTTTCGGGATTAGTTCGAAAGAATAAATTCCATGTTAGAAGCCTTAAGTTGAAAAGAGTTGACTGGAGTTTGACTTTTGAGCAAAACGACTCCGGGATGGGATTTTTATAGTGTCAATAGCTTCGTATGGAGATTTCAAACTTGGGCGTATGCCCGGATTTTTGTTAAGATTTTTGTGCACATTATGGTCGAGCCGTGGGTTCCTTATTGTAGAAAATAATGTATTGTTGATTTATGTGGCAAGTTGTAATATTTGGGCACTCGATGTGCAATTTGTGATATGTTGTAAGATTTGAGCACTTGAGGTGCAATTTGTGATATGTTGTAAGATTTGAGCACCTGATGCGCAATCTGTGTTATGTTGTAAGATTTGAGCACTTGATGTGCAATTTGTGATATGTTGTAAGATTTGAGCACCTGATGTGCAATCTGTGATATGTTATAAGATTTGAACACTCGATGTGCAATTTGTGATATGTTATAAGATTTAAGCACCTGATGTGCAAATTGTGATATGTTGTAAGATTTGAGCACCTGATGTGCAATCTGTGATATGTTGTAAGATTTGAGCACTTGATGTGCAATTTGTGAAATGCTGTAATATTTGGGCACTTGAGGTGCAAGTTATATTATGTTGTGATATTTGGGCACTTGAGGTGCAATTTGTGAAATATTATGATATTGATACGTATGCGGTGAGATAAGGATGGCTTGAAACGCGTGGCTAGTAGGAGAACTACTAGAAGTCATTGTGGTGATATAAGGTAAGGGTGATGAAACGCATGCGGTGAGATAAGGGTGGCTTGAAACGCGTGGCTAGTAGGGGAACTACTAGAAGTCATGCGGTGTGATAAGGGTGGCTAAAATGCGGGATGCTATTTCGAGAAAATAATTTCTTTAAAATTTAATGTGAAGGCTCCCGCGGTAATATAAGTAAATGAGATATTGTGAATTTATTTATGATTTGGGACTACGAGGCGGTACCTCGGGAGTGCCCCGTTGATATTTCTTTATTCATGTTCTTGCCTTGGATTCTTGTCTTCTTCCATGGTGTACTAGTTGACTTTATTATTATGTGTTTTGTGCTCTTAGTTGTATTGTGTAGACTTTGGCTTTTTAGCACGAGACTCTGAAGATCTGGTTTTTTTACTGATTTTCGATGATTGAGTTGATTTAAATAAAATAAATTATTATTATGTTTGTAAATTAAATAGTTTTACAACCAAATCAGTAGTTTATCTGATGCTTTGATATAAGTGCAAAGTTGTTTTCTTAATTCAATTCTTTGTTGATTTCTTAATTGATTTAAAAACTTTTAAACTCACTTTAGTGGAAATAAATTGATCATGTGGATCTTATATACATTGAAAATATTGGCATGCAAATTGTGGTTGTGATATGAAATATGGGCACGTGGTGCTGTGATTAAATGATAATGATATTTGGCACGTGAGTTGTTCGTCCAGGTGAGATATGAAATGAGGGCACGATGTGCCGGGAAAATATAATAATTTAATTATGGGCATGAAGTGCCGTGGAGATATGAANTTTGATGTGCAATTTGTGATATGTTGTAAGATTTGAGCGCTTGATGTGCAATTTGTGATATGTTGTAATATTTGAGCACTTGATGTGCAATTTGTGATATGTTGTAAGATTTGAGCACCTGATGTGCAATCTGTGATATGTTATAAGATTTGAACACTCGATGTGCAATTTGTGATATGTTATAAGATTTAAGCACCTGATGTGCAAATTGTGATATGTTGTAAGATTTGAGCACCTGATGTGCAATCTGTGATATGTTGTAAGATTTGAGCACTTGATGTGCAATTTGTGAAATGCTGTAATATTTGGGCACTTGAGGTGCAAGTTATATTATGTTGTGATATTTGGGCACTTGAGGTGCAATTTGTGAAATATTATGATATTGATACGTATGCGGTGAGATAAGGATGGCTTGAAACGCGTGGCTAGTAGGAGAACTACTAGAAGTCATTGTGGTGATATAAGGTAAGGGTGATGAAACGCATGCGGTGAGATAAGGGTGGCTTGAAACGCGTGGCTAGTAGGGGAACTACTAGAAGTCATGCGGTGTGATAAGGGTGGCTAAAATGCGGGATGCTATTTCGAGAAAATAATTTCTTTAAAATTTAATGTGAAGGCTCCCGCGGTAATATAAGTAAATGAGATATTGTGAATTTATTTATGATTTGGGACTACGAGGCGGTACCTCGGGAGTGCCCCGTTGATATTTCTTTATTCATGTTCTTGCCTTGGATTCTTGTCTTCTTCCATGGTGTACTAGTTGACTTTATTATTATGTGTTTTGTGCTCTTAGTTGTATTGTGTAGACTTTGGCTTTTTAGCACGAGACTCTGAAGATCTGGTTTTTTTACTGATTTTCGATGATTGAGTTGATTTAAATAAAATAAATTATTATTATGTTTGTAAATTAAATAGTTTTACAACCAAATCAGTAGTTTATCTGATGCTTTGATATAAGTGCAAAGTTGTTTTCTTAATTCAATTCTTTGTTGATTTCTTAATTGATTTAAAAACTTTTAAACTCACTTTAGTGGAAATAAATTGATCATGTGGATCTTATATACATTGAAAATATTGGCATGCAAATTGTGGTTGTGATATGAAATATGGGCACGTGGTGCTGTGATTAAATGATAATGATATTTGGCACGTGAGTTGTTCGTCCAGGTGAGATATGAAATGAGGGCACGATGTGCCGGGAAAATATAATAATTTAATTATGGGCATGAAGTGCCGTGGAGATATGAAAAATGGGCTGAGACCCGTATTTATGAAAAATATAAAAATGGGCTGAGACCCGTATTTTTATGATTATGAAATGAGGTGTCACATGGTGACTTTTTAAATTGAAGAATTATATTCAAAATATTTATTTGGAAGGATTTTTATTTAGAAAGTATTATATGAAAGAATTGTATTTGAAAGATAATTATTTGAGGAAAATTATATTTGAAAGAAAGTTAATTGGTAGAATTATATGTGAAGGATATTTAATTGAAGAACTTGATTTAACTGAGTGTAATTTTATTGATTAATTATTGAGCGATATTAAAGGGTGATCTTATTGTCTTACTATACATATCACTCGGTGGAGTTGTTGTTATCCTTGCTATTTATTTTCCAGTACTATTGTATACTGCTATATTGCACAGGGTATTAGACTAGTGAGTGTCTTGACTGTACCTCGTCTCTACTCCATTGAGGTTAGTCTTGATACTTACTGGGCACCGCTGTGGTGTGCTCACTCTACACTTCTGCACATTTTTGTGCAAAGCCAGGTATTGAAGATAACAGACTTGAGCAGCGTTAAAGCGGGATCATAAGGATTCAAGGTAGAGCTGCTTGGTCATCGCAGTTCTTTGGAGTCCTTTCATTTCATTGTACTGTTAACTTGTAATCAAACAGTATGGTATATTCGGTCCTCGTGATCATTCTATGTATTCGGTTAGAGTTCGTGACTCAGTACTACCAGTTTTGAGAGGTTGTATATTGTAATTATTTTCGTTGTTAGTAAAAAAAAATGATGATTTCAAAAATGCAATGGAAATCGGCTTACCTAGTCTTAGAGACTAGGTGCCATCACGACACCTGTGGCGGGATTTTGGGTCGTGACAAGTTGGTATCAGACCTCTAGGTTCATAGGTTCTACGGGTCATGAACGAGTTTAGTAGAGTCTTGTGGATCGGTACAGAGACGTCTGTACTTATCTTCGGGAGGCTACAGAACTGTTAGGAAATTTCCACTTCTTTCATTCCTATCGTGCGGAATTTGTTGAATTCGGAATTTGAGCCTTTGTATCTCTATTCTCTCACAGATGGTGAGGACACGTGCTACCGGGTTAGCTGAACAGGCATCCACATATACTGCTAGGGATGCAAGCGCTCGGGGCAGAGTTAGAGGCCGAGGTAGAGGTCAAGGAAGGGCACGTGCTGCGACTGGAGCACCTATCAGAGCAACAGTTAAGGAGCCACCAGTAGCTCCAGTTTGCGGACATGTACTAGAAGCACCTGTTATTACCCCCCAGACTTCAGGAGACTTTAGTACAGTTCCTGAGTATGTTTCGTATATTAACTCAGGCGGGATTAATCTTTGTTGCACCGAATATTTCCCGGATTGGGGAAGTTGTCCAGACTCCTACCACAACTCCAGAGCAACAAGTTCACGTTGGTCAGATTTCGGGTATAATACCGGTACAACCTGTTATTCCGGTTCGACCTGAGGTCAGGCCTGGGGCATCAGAAGAAGAACAAAAGAAACTTGAGAGGTTTAAGAGGTATAGCCCACCTACTTTCAATGGCACAACTACAAAGGACGCCCAAGGATTTCTAGAAAATTGTCACTGTATTCTCTGCACCATGGGTATTGTGGAAATGAGTGGAGTTGCCTTTACTATATTTCAACTGTCAGGCACAACGTATAGGTGGTGGCAAATCTATGAAGAAGGTAGACCAGCCGATGCAACACCAACGACTTGGGCTCAATTTTCAGAAATGTTCTTTAAAGAGTTTGTTACCCAGACTCTCTGAGATGCGTGGCGCATAGAGTTTGAACGGTTGCGTCAGGACACTATGACAGTCTCAGAATATGCTACCAGATTTCGTGAGTTAGCCCGTCATGCACCTATATTATTTTCTACAATCAGAGAATGGGTCCGCAGATTCATTGAGGGGCTCGATTATGATATTAAAATATGCATGGCTCGAGAGTTGCAAATTGATGCTCCATTTTAACAAATAGTGGAGGTTGCAAGAAAGATTGAGGGAAGGCAAGGAAAGAGAGTCAAAGGAGGCCAAGAGGTCTCGAAGATCTGGAGGGTTCAATGGATTTTACTCTTCAACTAGAACCCATTATAGCGGAGGCTCGAGCAGTTGGTCAGCTCAGTCCGCACATCAGATTACTCGGAGTGCTCCAGTTTACAGTTCACCACCGATAAGATTCTTACAGTGGTTATTCCAGTTATCTGGCACAGACTCAGTACGAGCAGCCACGACCTCAGAGGGGTTGTTATGAGTGTGGTGATACTAGGCACATCATAAGAGATTATCCAGACTTGGGAGGGGTGGATTTAATTAGAGCACTCAAGCTACGGGCTTTATTCCAGTTAATACTCCACGTTAACAGTCAGTTAGAGGTGGAGAACATGCGGGTAGTGGGCGCCTAAGAGGTGGAGGCCCGACCCGTTGTTATAATCGACATGATTTGACTGAGGCCGATACACCAGATGGTGTTGTTACAGGTACGATCCTGATTCTGTTAAAAAGGATATTTTCCTTTAATTTGATTCGATTTTGAATATTGAGGTGAGACCTCCTATTATGCTCCGCTTATGGGTGAGCTTAGTAATTTTTGTGACCCACTTCTCTGTTTATCCCTGTTTGGAGATCTGAAGATGTGAGCCTGTGTCTGTCATTAATTTTGTACACCATTGAGGGCTATAAGTTCAAAAGTAATTTTTATTATTCATTACAGTAATTTTAATGTGTTTCGGAATAATTGATTCCAATTTTTATGAATTATATGCCCTACCGGTATGAGGGTTCATTATGTGTTATGAAAACTGTTTATGAAATGTATAAAAAAGAAGAAAGAAAGGAAATTGAAATTTCAGTTGGCACAATGTGCAAAATACTTGTGATTCGGAGTTGAGGACGAGATCCTCGCATTTTATATATGATGTGAGATATTTAAACCGGGCTACAAGCCGCGGAGGAAGTTATATAAGGACGAGGTCCTTGTGGTGAAACATTTATGAGTTTAAAATTCTCCCTGTGTGAAATTTACTTTGTACCATAATATTAATAGGGAGTCATGCCTGTTAGGCTTATCTGATAATTCTTGTATATTTTCTGTGCATATTCAGCCATTTTCGTGCTGTAAACATTGAGTTTTAGCCTATGAGATGAGTGCCCAATTGGAGTTAAATGTGACTCATTAATCCGAGTAACTAATCATGAGGTCTTCATGCCTCACATTCTGTTGTCAGTATTGTAAAAATTCGAAATGAGGTGGTGGTTAATATGAGATTAATTGATGATGCTGGAATTAATTATGAACTTTTAAGGCCAGAGACGTGGTGGTGAGCAAACATATGATGTGCTTCATGTCCTGATATCAATATGATAATGCAATGCTTGTGATGCTGAGATTGGTGTTATTGATATATACCTTATGGTATTTTGTTGGGTTATAGATGTGTTGTTAGGAGTTATTTTGGTGTTACTCTTGCAGGTGGATATGCCCAATTACATGGCAGACTCTGCCAAAATTTCTGAAAAATTTGGGAGTTAGTAAAAATTTGGAGGATTGAGATTTGCAAAGGAAGAGATAAACTGTGTTATGTGTTTGAGGGCGAATGATCCTAAGTAGGGGAGAATGTGACACCCTAGGAAATTTTTGAAGTACTTCAACACTATCAAGAAAATTGAAGTGTGCGTAAGCATGAGTTGTTATAGCCAGTTGAGACTAATACCGTGCATTGTTGTGAAAAATCAGACCTTTTGTAATGTTGGAGTGTAAGAAATTGATCTTACAGTTTACAAATATGGATAAAAGGAATAATCTCAACTGAGATGGTGTTGTCGGGCTTATCTCGAATGCGGTAACATGGGATCAACCGCGAATATATGTGTAAAAGTAAAATCATCAAATTGGTTACCTTCGAATAAGTCTTAGCACGTTCGAGGATGGACGTTTGTGTAAAAGGTGGAGAATGTAATGACCCGACTTGTTATTTTGAACATTTAAGCTCCTTCCAACTATTTGAAGTCTTGAATAGCTTCATATGATGTATTATGACGTGTGTGAATCGTCGATTTTGATTTTCAAGTGTTTCGGGATTAGTTCGAAAGAATAAATTCCATGTTAGAAGCCTTAAGTTGAATAGCATTGACCGGATTTTGACTTTTGTCACGACCCAATCTCACTTGTAGATCGTGATGGCGCCCAACATTACAACTAAGCAAGCCAACTAATAAATTAAGCAAACATTGATAAAATTTAAAACCAAGAAATCCCAAACTCTACCAATGTTTGTGCCAAGACCTGGTGTCACAAGTGCATGAGCATCTAATAGATGATACAAAACCCCAAATACCGTCTGAAATGAAATAGACAGAATGTAAATATAAGAAAAGACACTGATAGCTGCAGAACGGCTCGGAAAGGCAGCTCACCACTACGCCTCAGGATGACGTGGATATGTGATGATAGGTCCTCCACTAGTACCTGTCTCAAATCCTCCACAAAAAGTGCAGAAAGTGTAGTATGAGTACGTAAACAACGTGTACTCAGTAAGTATCAAGCCTAATCTCGAAGTGGTAGAGACGAAATGACCGACTTTGACATTTACTGTGAGTCAATGATAATAACTGAAATAAACTAGGATATTTAAATCAGCATGAATTACAAAATTTACAATAATTTGTTTAATCAGCAGAGATAATCAAATTCCTTCAAATATAACAATTCTCAATATATTAATTAAATTCCTTCAATTCAGAAAAATTCCAATTTATCAATTTAAATCTTATTTACAGGAGTAACAATTAATTCCATAACAATCAAGAATAATAATTCCTTAAATTCCAAGGATTTTCCAATTTATCAACTAGCTTCACAAGCTGAAATAAATTATTAAAGTATCGTGTAATTATTATTATTAAGCACGATTTCTGCCGAGGACGTACGGCCCGATCCAGAGTGTCGTGTACACTGCCGAGGGACGTGCGGCGCGATCCATAGATGCATCTATCCTGCCGAGGCGTTCGGCCCGCTCCACAAGAAAGGAGGACATTTTCTTATGTACCTCCGGAAGGAGAGTATATTTATTATGAGATAAAATTTGGGAGGAAGAATAATTTCTTTTAATAATTAATAATTTAAACAGAGAATCAAGTATATGAGGTTTTCATCCTTTAATATCTTTATCTAACAATTCACAATATATT
Organism: Nicotiana otophora; assembly: GCA_000715115.1. Lineage (NCBI taxonomy): Eukaryota > Viridiplantae > Streptophyta > Magnoliopsida > Solanales > Solanaceae > Nicotiana > Nicotiana otophora. The sequence continues at coordinate 60,244 of AWOL01S0042123.1, read as the reverse complement.
CATATATATCAATTAATATTAATTAATCAAAGATTACAATTTACATAAGTAGTACATGCTTTGAGTCCTAAACTACCCGGACTTTAGCATTAATAGTAGATACGCACGGACTCTCGTCACCTCGTGCGTACGTAGCCCCCACAATTAGCAACAATTATTTAATTTTAATCACCTATGAGGTAATTTCCCCCTCACAAGATTAGACAAGAGACTTACCTTATCCTGCTCCAATTTAACCCACTAGAAGGCCTTTTTCATAATTATCCAACCCTGTCCGGCTCGAATCTAGCCAAAATAATTCGATATAATCACTAAATATTATAGGAAATCAACTCTATAAGAAAATACTACAATTTTAATACAAATCCCGAAATTAATAAAATATTCGCCCGTGGGGCCCACATCTCGGAATCTGGCGAAAGTTATGAAATCCGATAACCCATTCAATTACGAGTCCAACCATACCAATTTCACTCAAATCCGACTCCGAATCGATACCGAAATCTCAAAATTTCGCTTCTATGAGATTTCTAAATTTCTCCAAATTTCAAATCTCAAAACACTAATTAAATGGTGAAAACAATGATATATTTGTGTAAATAGACCAAATCCGAGTTGGAATTACTTACCTCAATTGTCTTTCCTTGACAATCTGCCACAATCGCCTCTGCTCCAGCTCCAATGTGTTAAAAATGGCGAATGGGACGAATGCCCTCTTTTTATAACACTGCCCAGTACTTCGGAACTAGGCCTCGAACAGGGCCTCGATCAGGCTTCGATCTTGGCCCTCGATCAGGCCTCGATCGTGGCTTCGATCACAGGATCGAGCCGGTACCTCGGATCATGACCTTGATTATGGCATCGAGTCCGGTCCTTCGATCATAGCCTCGATCATGGCATCGAGCTTGAGCCTTCAATTGTGACCCTCGATCTTGGGTCTCGATCCTATCCCTCGAGCCTTGCCTTCGATCATGGCCCTCGAGATGGACCTTCGATCATGGCTTCGATACACAAGCTCGAGCCTGA
>AWOL01S0042123.1:34509-58093 GCA_000715115.1 Nicotiana otophora | reverse complement strand
GTCCAGAATGCCCAACAGAAGAGGAAAAATTGCAGCAGCTTTTTAAGTCCAACTTTTGATCCGTTAACCATCCAAAACTCACCCGAGGCCTTCGGGACCTCAACCAAATATACCAACAAGTCCTAAAACATCATACGAACTTAGTCGAACCCCTAAATCACATCAAACAACGCTAAAACCAGGAATCATACCCCAATTCAAGCTTAATGAAACTAAGAGTTTTCCAATTCTACATTCGATGTCGGAACCTATCAAATCAAGTCCGATTGACCTCAAATTTTGCACACAAGTCATAAATTACGTAATGGAGCTGTGAAAATTTTCGGAACTGGATTCCGACTCCGGTATCAAAAAGTCAACTCCTCGGTCAAACTTTCAAACTTTAAATTCCTATTTTAGCCATTTCAAGCCTAATTTCACTACGGACTTCCAAATAAAATTTCGATCACGCTCCTAAGTCCAAAATCACCATATGGAGCTATTGGAATCATCAAAATTCTATTCCGCGGTCGTTTTTCTCAAAATGTTGACTGAAGTCAAACTTAGCACTTTAAGGCCAACTTAAGGATCCAAGTGTTCCGGTTTCACCTCAAACACTTCCAAATCCCGAACCAACCATCCCCGCAAGTCATAAATCGTTACAATCACCTACGAAAAGTTTTATTTTAGGGAACGGGGTTCTAAAAGTTAAAATGACCGGTTGGGTCATTACAACTTTTGAGCAAAACGACTCCGGAATGGGATTTTTATAGTGTCAATAGATTCGTATAGAGATTTTAGACTTGGGCGTATATCCGGATTTGGATTTGGAAGTCTGTAAGAGAATTCGACGCATTTTGGCGAAAGTTGGAAAATGGAAGATTTTAAGAAAAATGTCGACTGGGAGTTGACCTTGATGTATCGGGCTTGGACTTCGATTTCGGAAATTTGAATAGCTTCGTTATGCCATTTATGACTTGTGTGCAAAATTTGAGGTCATTCCAGATCGATTTGTTATGTTTCGGAATAAGACCTAACTTAGAACGAGATTATCTACATATATATAAGGTGTTATGTGATGCACAACCTATCAAATGAAAGATCTTCGAGTCTAGTTTATAACTCTTCAAACCATTTGTCATTTGGACATATTTACAAGAAGTTATGACCAAATTACCAAAGGCTGACAGAGGAGACTGCAGATGCGAAGCATCCGGGGCCGCATCCGAAAAAGGGGCTGGCAGTGAAGTGCTGCCATAGCATCCGGGGCAGCATCCGAAACCCAGAAATCTGGGCCTATAGATACAATTTCGGGGTTCATTTTCCCCACTTAATTTGGACGAATTTTGGAGCTTTTCTCCACTCTCTCAAGACCACCAACTCCTCTCTTCTTCAAGGTAAGCAATCCCCATTATCTTGATGTGAAATTCCATTACTTCTACACTAGTATTGATGAAATCTATACATAAAATACTTAGATCTTCAAGAAATTTCTTCAAGAACTTCAATGAGGGTTTTGCAAGATTTCTTCCAAAAAGGTAATCCTACACCCTTAGACTTACATGTATGGATATATTATGGGAATATGAGTATGAATTTAAGTATTAGAACTTTCGGTATGGTGATTGGAAGCCATATATTCCCAATTTAAATACATAACCATTATAGAGATTTAAAGGTGATTATTTGATGGAATTTTGTTGGTTGGGTGCGGATGGCTGGTCATGTATGTGATGTTGGAAGTTATGAATTGTTTAAGAATGATGGCGGGATACATTGTTGGTAAATGGTAGTGGTTGGATGAACTAATTCTATGGTTAAGATATGTAGAGATTCATGCCTACTAGGTTTTTGATAAAATGCCTAAATGACCAAAAATCTGGAAACTTGTTTACTAATATTGGTGCAATTATTTTGCATTGTTGTAGATTAAAATTTGTTTAGTGTGGTGGACCATCGTAGTATTATTAAGGGGTGAATTTCAGATTTGAGCCGTCCGAAGGTGGCTTCACTCACGAAGATCATTTAAAGCATTGACTTAGTTTCGTCGAGGTAAGTGTCTTGCTTAACCTTGAGTGGAGGAATTACCCCTCAGGCATTGAGTATTATGTGCAAATTGTGTAACTGAAATCCATGTACGCGAGGTGACGAGTACGTACTTGGTTTATAAGTACAAATTTCATTGATTAAAATTATTATACGCCCTTATGTATCAAATTGAAAATTATTGGCAATTATTAAATCCTCTATTTGTCATGCCTAGATTCTTGTTTGTTGAAATTGTTTTTACATGATGATTTGGTATGATTACCACCTTGATTTTTATGTGAAATATTATTTTGTCAAGTTGTTCGCTTCCGGATATTTTGTTAAGATTTTTGTGCACATTATGGTCGAGCCGTGAGTTCCTTATTGTAGAAAATAATATATTGTTGATTTATGTGGCAAGTTGTAATATTTGGGCACTCGATGTGCAATTTGTGATATGTTGTAAGATTTGAGCACCTGATGTACAATCTGTGATATGTTGTAAGATTTGAGCACTTGATGTGCAATTTATGATATGCTGTAAGATTTGAGTACCTGATGTACAATCTGTGATATGTTGTAAGATTTGAGCACTCGATGTGCAATTTGTGATATGTTATAAGATTTGAGCACCTGATGTGCAATCTGTGATATGTTGTAAGATTTGAGCACCTGATGTACAATCTGTGATATGTTGTAAGATTTGAGCACCTGATGTACAATCTGTGATATGTTGTAAGATTTGAGCACCTGATGTACAATCTGTGATATGTTGTAAGATTTGAGCACCTGATGTACAATCTGTGATATGTTGTAAGATTTGAGCACCTGATGTACAATCTGTGATATGTTGTAAGATTTGAGCACTTGATGTGCAATTTGTGAAATGCTGTAATATTTGGGCACTTAACGTACAAGTTATATTATGCTGTGATATTTGGGCACTTGAGGTGCGATTTGTGAAATATTGTGATATTGATACGCATGCGGTTAGCTAAGAGTGGCTTGAAACGCGTGGCTAGTAGGGGAACTACTAGAAGTCATTGCGGTGATATAAGGTAAGGGTGATGAAACGCATGCGGTGAGATAAAGGTGGCTTGAAACGCGTGGCTAGTAAGGGAACTGCTAGAAGTCATGCGGTGTGATAAGGGTGGCTAAAACGCGAGATGCTATTTCGGGATAATAATTTCTTTAAAATTTAATGTGAAGGCTCCCGTGGTAATATAAGTAAATGAGATATTGTGAATTTATTTATGATTTGGGACTTCGGGGCGGTACCTCGGGAGTGCCCCGTTGATATTTCTTTATTCATGTTCTTGCCTTGGATTCTTGTCTTCTTCCATGGTGTACTAGTTGACTTTATTATTATGTGTTTTGTGCTCCTAGTTTTATTGTGTAGACTTTGGCTTTTTAGCACGAGACTCTGAAGATCTGGTTTTCTTACTCATTTTCGATGATTGAGTTGATTTAAATAAAAGAAATTATTATTATGTTTTTAAATTAAATAGTTTTACAACCAAATCAGTAGTTTATCTGATGCTTTGATATAAGTGCAAAGTTATTTTCTTCACCCAAATGATTTATAAAAATAAATTCAACTCTTTGTTGATTTCTTAATTGATTTAAAAACTTTTAAACTCACTTTAGTGGAAATAAATTGATCATGTGGATCTTATATACATTGAGAATATTGGCATGCGAATTGTGGTTGTGATATGAAATGTGGGCGCGAGGTGTTGTGATTAAATGATAATGATATTTGGCATCGTGAGTTGTCCGTGCAGGTGAGATATGAAATGAGGGCACGATGTGCCGGGGAAATATAATGATTTAATTATGGGCATGAAGTGCCGTGGAGATATGAAAAATGGGCTGAGACACGTATTTATGAAAAATATAAAAATGGGTTGAGACCCGTATTTTTATAATTATGAAATGAGGTATCACATGGTGACTTTTTAAATTGAAGAATTATATTCAAAATATTTATTTGGAAGGATTTTTATTTAGAAAGTATTATATGAAAGAATTGTATTTGAAAGATAATTATTTGAGGAAAATTATATTTGAAAGAAAGTTAATTGGTAGAATTATATGTGAAGGATATTTAATTGAAGAACTTGATTTAACTGAGTGTAATTTTATTAATTAATTATTGAGCGATATTAAAGGGTGATCTTATTGTCTTACTGTGCATATCACTGGGTGGAGTTGTTGTTATCCTTGCTAGTTATTTTCCAGTACTATTGTATACTGCTATATTACACAGGGTATTAGACTAGTGAGTATCTTGACTGTACCTCGTCTCTACTCCATTGAGGTTAGTCTTGATACTTACTGGGCACCGCTGTGGTGTGCTCACTCCACTTCTGCACATTTTTGTACAGAGCCAGGTATTGAAGATAACAGATTTGAGCAGCGTTAAAGCGGGATCGTAAGGATTTAAGGTAGAGCTGCTTGGTCGTCGCAGTTCTTTAGAGTCCTTTCATTTCATTGTACTGTTAACTTGTAATCAAACAGTATGGTATATTCGGTCCTCGTGATCATTTTATGTATTCGGTTAGAGTTCGTGACTCAGTACTACCAGTCTTGAGAGGTTGTATATTGTAATTATTTTCGCTGTTAGTAAAAAAAAATGATGATTTCAAAAATACAATGGAAATCGGCTTACCTAGTCTTAGAGACTAGGTGCCATCACGACGTCTGTGGTGGGATTTTGGGTCGTGCAACGGATGGGGAGTTTGCCGTTATAGACAAAAAGGCAAAAGCATGTATCATTTTAAATCTCTCAAATGAGGTTTTATGTGAAGTTTCTGTAGAAACCACAGCCAAAGGCATGTGAAAAAAATTAAAAATCTTATATATGAAGAGGACAGTGGAAAATAGACTTTACCTGAATCAGAAGCTTTATACAATTCGAATGGGTGAAGGTACCTTTATTCTCTCTCATCTTGACACCTTCGATTCCATTTTTATGGATTTGAGTAATATAGATGGTGAAATTAAAGATGAGGATCAAGACGTGTTACTTTTTTGTTCTCTATCCCCATCTTTTAAACATTAAGAGATACTATGCTTTATGCAAATGATAATATCTCTTATAAGGATATTAAATCTTTCTTTAAATCAAAAGAACAAATAGATAGTGATATTACTAGGGAAGCTAGTGGAACTCAAGCGGAAGTTGGATTGTTTGTTTGGGGCAAATTCGACTCCATATCGAGATACAATAATTTAGAGTGTCGCTATTGTCATAAGAAATATCACATTATCTCTGAATGCTATAAGCTGAAAAATAAAGAAAAACATAAGGAAAGGAAAAATGAGCACAAAAATACTGACATTGCCGAAGCAAGTGTAACTACTGATGAGACTGAGGGAATTGTTTTTAGCAACTAATAATAGTGTCAATTCTAACAATGAGTGGGTTTTAGATTCGGGTTGTTCTTATCATATGTGTCCCAATCGAGATTTATTTACCACATATTAATGTATTAGAGGTGGAGTTGTCTTGATAGGCAATAATGCTGCCTGCAAAGTTTTTAGAAAAGGTATAATTTGAATCAAAATGCACGATGATGTAGTGAGAATTCTCACCGATGTTAGACATGTTCCTAACTTAAAGAAAAATCCCATCTCTTTGGGCACTCTAGAATCTCTTAGGTGCAAGTACGCATGTGAAGGTGGGGTTCTGAAAGTTTCTCATGGTACTCTTGTGATCATAAAAATACGCATATCTGGTTCGTTGTATACTTTATTGGGATCCACCTTTATAGGCCTTACTACCGTTTCAGTATCAGACAACTTGTCTGATTTTGACGACATTAAATTTTGACATATGCCCACTAGGCCTTTTGAGTTGGTTGAACAAATTTACTATATCATCCAAAATTAGGCTAATGTGAAGATTTGTAATATGACTAATATTTTGGTTAATGGAGTCCATCTCACATAAGTATAAGCATATTTGTAAAATGTAGATTTTGTTGGCAATATTCTTTGCGACACAAAAATATTGCATTGTGTTGTGGATATCATTTGCACAAGTTGTATCTTTTCTTTTACAGCTAAGAGGCCAAGATTCTTTTGCCTACAAAAGAAAAGGATATTAGTTCATTTTAAACACACTAACAAGACTTTCTTCATTTCTTGTTTCTTTCTTTCCTCCTTTATTAAGAGTGTTTTGTATGAGAGTTGAGTGTTGGGAAACACTTGTGTGAATCCTTTTTTTGGAGTGAAATTGTGAGGTTATTCTCTCAAGGGTATTTGGGATTAATTAGAGTATTTACTCTAGTTTTGTACTATCTTTTGTACTCTTATTGGTATAGTGAAATTGATCATCTCCACTTGTGGACGTAAATCACACTGAGCGAATTACGTTAAATTGGTGTCTTCTTTATCTACTTTAATTGATGTTATTATCAACTTGCATTGTCTTTTTTATTGCCATTATAAAGTTGTTTAGCTAAATTTCGCACTACCCAGGTTCCGATCCTAACACCTTGGATAGATAAGGAACAGAGTGAGCTCTTCGAAAATTCCATTTTCTTTTTGGGAGCTTTCATTATGGTGTAAACTGTAAAGTATTATATTTCACTTGCTTCAGTTTATAGGGCTTAATTTTCTTTTTAATTCATTTAAAATTGAGTATTGTATTTATGCTTTAGAGGGTCTATTGGAAATAACATTTCTATTTCCATAAGATAGGGGTAAGATTTGCGTACACATTATCCTCTCTAGATCTCACTATGTGGGATTATACCACGTATGTTGTTGTTGTAAAAAGGAGTAATATTTTTTTAAATTTGATAAAAAAAAATCAACTTAAACTTTTTACGAGAAACTTGATATCCACCTAATGTTATAACATATTTAAGATAGTAAATTCTAAAGTCAAACAATCACATATATAATACGTTTAGAACCATGGTGTCAAATTTTTTAATCTTTTCTAAATCTCATTGTCTAATAGAATAAGTTCACATAAATTAAAATGAATGAAATACATTGTCTCTTCCAAACATTATTTTCTTATTTGTTTGTTTAAGTAAGAATTATACTACCTCCGTTCTAATTTATGTGAACCTATTTCCTTTTGGGTCCGTTCCAAAAAGAATTACCAATTTCTAAATTTGGAAATAATTTTTCTTAAACTTACAATTCTACCCTAATCTTTTATAACCACACAAATACTCTGGGGCCCCTTTTGAATTGTTTAAGACCACAAATTCTAAACGTCTTCATTTTTTCTTAAACTACGTGCTCAGTCAAATATGTTCACATAAATTGGAACGGAGGAAGTATTTTTTATTAACTTGAAAATAATTTAACGTGATAAATTTCTCGTTTTATCCTTACTTATAAACTTATCACCACAAATGTTATTGCATGCTTAAAATCACAAGTTAAAGATCTTACAACAAATAAATATTATATGTGGTGTATATGTAAGATGATAAATTTAAAATATTTTTATTAATTACTTTCTTAAATTTCAGTTAATTACGACACATAAATTGACAGCCAAGCAAAATTATTTTTTTATACATGATAGGAGTATTTGTTTGTGATTTCGCAAAAATTGGTAAAGCAAGCTATTAATCGAAAAATAAACAGCAGGACAAAAGACTAAAATATGAGGCAAGCAGTTCTTTCTCCTATATAATGATATAGACACAACGTAACCTCTTAAGGAGGGCAAAAGGCAAGTAGCAAAATAATTTCTTTTCCTTTACAATAATATAAACGTAGCTTTCTGATGCAAGCAGTCTAAATTCCTTTTTCCTTTACAATGAGCACAGAAGACAGTAATGTGTCTTCTTCTTCTCAGACGACGACTGATACTGAAACAAGTAGTCGTCGTCAATGGTCATATGACGTTTTCTTGAGTTTTAGGGGTGAAGATACTCGAAAGAGTTTTGTTGATCACCTCTACACCACTTTGCATGAAAAGGGGATTCATGCATTTCGAGACGACATAGAGTTACGGAGGGGGAAATTCATTTCCCCTGAACTCCTTAACGCAATTGAAAAGTCTAGGTTTGCAGTTGTCATTTTCTCAAAAAACTATGCCAATTCCTCCTGGTGTTTGGAGGAATTGACGAAGATTGTTGATTGCACAAAGCATAGAGGGCAAACGCTGATGCCTGTCTTCTACGGAGTAGATCCTTCGGTAGTGAGAAAACAGAAGGGGAGTTATTTAGAAGCCTTTGCAGAACATGTAAACAATTTCGAGGAAAAGAAGATCAAAGAATGGAGGGATGCTTTGAAGGAGGCAGCTAACATCTCTGGTTATGACGTCCAGCACATGGAAGATGGGTAAGCACCAATCTAACTCTTTAAATTATTTTCATTTTTATCCTTTTTAAATTATATTTGAAAATAATTCAACTTAAAATTTTTATTTTACTAATTTTACGCTTTTATAATCACATAAATATCATGTGCTCACAAAGCTTTTACCCTTAAGCTTTTAAGATTACAAATTTTTATTTTTTTTTATTTTTCTTAAACTCTGTATCGATTCAAACTAGTGTTTCTAAATTGAAACGGATTGAGTATAACCACATAACTATATACAATAACTTGTTTAGGAATACGAGTTTCAAAATACTTCATTTATTTCTTAAATTCTATATCCACTCATTTAAGTTTTCTGAACTGAAATGAAACGAAGGAACTACTTTTTTCAATACGTAAATAAACTACCAATTATGCCACTCAATTTTTTCTGTTTCGTTTTTTTCGAAAGTTAAGTTGCTTTTTCTTTTAAAAACAAAAAGTTAAGTTGGTCTTTGGGCGACACTGGATGCATTTACATTATTACTCCATCCTTTATTTTTTTGATTTTTTTCTTCTTTAGTAATGTTTTAAATTGACAAGGTGGGTTGCTCTGATGGTAAGCACCATCCACTTCCAACTAAGAGGTTATGAGTTCGAGTCACCCCAAGAACAAGGTGGGGAGTTCTTGGAGGGAAGGATGTCGAGGGTCTGTTGTAAACAGCCTCTCTACCCCAGGGTAGGGGTAAGATCTACGTACACACTACCCTCTCCAGACCCCACTAGTGAGATTATACTGGGTTGTTGTTGATGTTGTTGTAGTAATGTTTTAAATTAGCTAATGGCACAAGTCCATATCGTATTAGAGTAAGACTACACTTCCGTGATGTTGTGTTACCCTATATTAGGCTACATAATAGACACATGTGAAATTTCCCCTTTTTACTCTTCACCCCTCTGCGTGCAACGAAGTTTCAGATTTTCGTATTAGGTTTGATGTTGGATTAGATTCGGAATCTATAATTTTAACATAGTATTAAAGTAAAACAAATTTTTACATTCTAACTCCAACTTTTGAGGTTGAATTAGACTTCATTTGTTTTTTTTTTTTTAAGATTAAGACATTTGAATCTAAATACACATATAAATCTTAAGATGTATATTAAGATCTGAATACTAAATGATTAAGATTGTTTAATTTTTTAACATCTGAATTTATAAAATTTATGTTTATTTGAAAATTAATAAACATAAAATTCAAATAAAATACTAATTTATCTAATATTCCATCACTAAAATATATAGTTTTTTTAAAATATGATAGTTGCTGGTGGTGATGGGTAACGGTAGTGCTTGTGAATACCGACTAAAAGCGGTTGTTGGTGATAGATTTAGTTGATGGTGGTAGTTTTGGGTAGTAGCTAGTAGTGATTGATATTATAATTGAGAATGAGGGGTAGTGGGTGGTGGGTGGTGATAGTTAATAATAGCGGGTGGTGGTGGTGATTGAGGAAGATGGTGCTGGGTGGTGGTAGTTGTGATTGAGGAAGATGGTGCTGGGTGGTGGTAGTTTATAATGGTGGGAAGTGCCAGCTATGGTTGTTGATGGCGATGGGGTGGTTAGTTGTGATAGTTGTGTAGATGAGTATTGGTTGTCGTTGAGAATGATAGTGGTGGGAGTGGTAAGGATGGTGGGTAGTGGTTATCTACAATGGTGGCTGTGATTGAGGATGATGGTGGTGGGTAACATGTTACTAGTTGATAATGGTTGGCGGTGACGGCAGTTAATAATAAATATGAATGATAGCATCTTAATGAAACTAATTAAATCTCTGTTATAGATCTTAATGATACAGACTTATTCAGACCCATTAAGTGGTTGTGAAGTAAAAAAATAAACACACTTAACGATTAAGATCTGAACAATTAAGATTAAGATTTTAAAAATAAACGCACTTAATATCTGAGATTTGAATGATCAAGACTGAGATATCCATTAAAGGCAAACAAATGAGGCCTTACATTGGTATACAAAAACCAATGTTTGGTAGTATTGTTGGTTTTACCACCGAAAGGGCTGAAATCTATTTTAGCCTTCTCAACTATGTCCATTAGCACCTCCCATTTGTCTTATTCTTCAAATTAATTAATGTTGTTTATTTTATTTGGGTTATTTTTATTATTTTTTGTGGCAATACTTTTCATTTAATTTCTTTCTATGATATTTGCACCATAACTTTTGTGTTTTGTTTTAAAATTGGTTTTGAAAATATTTTTCTTGAACTGACGATTTATCGCAAATAGTCTCTACCTCTCATAAGGTAAGGGTAGGGGTATACATCAGTACGTAAATCGTGTTAGTTCGGGATTTTTTAATTATCAAATTTAAACTGATGGTGTTGGATTTTTAAATCTATAAACCAAATCAAACCAATAAAGTCGAGTTTTTCAATTTCGATGTTTTTTGTTTTTTAATTCGGGATTTCAGAGTTTTTTCGGTAAAGCCGTCATATCACAATATATATAACTTCTGCTCCAAATATTTTTTTAATCATAGTAGGATACAACTATATAATATATTTTTCAAGAAAGTAACATAATAATATGATATAAGTCATAGCATTGTATTAAAATGTTCAATAACAAAGATATAATAAGATCGTATAAAACAAATATTGCTAATTAATAATTCATAATAAAAATGAATATAATCTAAAATTACTATATAAGCCACGTTAAAATAAGTACATCTAATAAGTATAATTAATTATATAACTAAACACTAAACAAAAAGATAAACTAAGTTATGCATTTTTATTATAAACCAATGCAAAACTAAAAATAGAGATCCAACACTATTGTCATTTATAGTATTTAATTAAATTTATTTGTCACGACCTGATTTCTAACCAAGTCGTAACCCGCACTTGGTGCTTTAACTTGACCGAGCGAACCATCTTGGCTTCTCTATTTTGTTCTATTTCTGTTATGCAATGCATCACACAATTCGATATGATTTAAAGTAAGTACTTTTCTGAATCTTCAAATGAAATAATATTCTGAAGAGAAATTCATTTTGTTATCTTGCATACATTGAAAAACAAATGTAATGCAAAGTGGATACCTATGATTCTGTTCTGACTCTGTCTATGAAGCATTTAAAAAATACTTGAATAATAAGACAAAATTCTGGAATCAACGAACTTCGTGAACTAAAATGGAGCTCACAAAATCTTCTGGTAATGGGAGGAGAATATTCTAGCTCGTAGTCTTCTTACCTGCAAAATCTGTACCTACATTGACATAGGTCAATGTAGGTTCCAATGAAGAGAACGTCAATACACTATAATGGTACTCAATAAGTAAAGCAATCCTCCTACTAAAGCTAGAACGAGACTCTGAAAGAAGTATGTAAGTATGACATAAGACAATTCTAAAAGCTTTTGATTAAGAGTTAAAAACAAACAACTCATATATCTAGGATAAAGTTCTTCTTGATGTCATTCACAAAAATTCTTCTCTTTCTTTTCTGAAAAAAATAATAAAAAAATAAATTCAAATAGATAGATATATTAACTTTCTTGAAACAATCCTTGTAAATTTTCCAAAGCATTTTTTTTTTGGGGAGTTCCATTGATTCTACATTCTTTCTGATTTTGATCTTGATTCTGAAAATGTCACCATATGATCGGTATGTTGGACGATTCCAACCCGATCGCTTTGGCCCCATTCCTGTGATGCCTCACAGTTTAAGGTTCTAGCATATTCGCGTTATTATACCTTACCAGGGCACTTCTATCATAGTGCCCGAACCAACAGTACGTTAATCTCCTACTCTATCACGAGTAGTTTCGGAGTAACATAAACTATTAGAGGCTATGAACCCTTTTCAGAGATATAAGAAAATTCCCAAAAATGTTCTTCTAAGTAATTCTTGCATCACAAAATTTAAAGCAATGATATATCTTCATAGTTCTCATCAAAAATATTCTGTAAAAGAAAATTTCAATACAGTCTATACATTTAAGAAAAATCTACAAGTCATGAATGCATGGGACATGATTTATGGAACAGCATACTATTCTTGTGTTATTAACCATGATAATCATCTAAGAACTTTTCTACAATTCTAATGGATAATGTGAGTCCACTCATTCCATTCAGAACCCACATTAACACCCTATACAGTCTAACAATAACTTATGGCATGATCTTTGTGAGGAGACAACTTTAGTAAAAGTATTGTATCTACTCACCTTGATTCTTTACTTTTGAATACTTTCGTTTGCTCTAATCCAATGGAAAATCACCAAACAAATCTATACACAATTAATTTAAAGATCAATACTAGAAGTTTCAAGATTTCCAAAATATAGAAACCCTAGGTTTGATTCTTCTCTCTTTCTAGGGTTCATCGTTAACCTAAGTTCTTATAGTAGTTTATAGGAACAAATATCAACCATAAACTTCTCTAACAATCGTGGTTGAAAGCGGTTATGAGACGTACCTTGAATCGCGAAACCCTAGGTTAGCAGAAAGACTTTGTTCTTAAGTTCTTGTTGAGAATTTAGCGATTTTGAGATGAAATATTGTTAGAATTGATGTTTGAAAGTAGTATTCTAATATTAATCGCATTGAAAATTCACCTTAGGTAGTATGAGAATCCTTGGAGATGAGAGGGGATGTTAAATCTTTAAAGAATGAGGCTATTTTCTCTCTCCATCCCTTTTATTTCAGTTTCACGCCTTCGGCGTCACGGTCCACGCCCAGCGCCACCCAAAATGCCACAACTAAAATTACTTCTGATTTTGGCGTTTTGGCGCACCCCTGGGCGCCCAAAATGCGACCCATTTTTTTGACATGATAGTTTTCGGTAAAATACCTAAATCCTTTTATAGGAACATCGAAATGATGAACGGTTTGAAGTATTAGAAACTAGATCTCAAGGGCTTTCTTTTGATATGTAGCTCAAATCTCAATTCATTATATATTGATAGATATGCTCATTGAAACTTAGGTCATGTGCGGCTAAGGTCATTTTCATCCCTTAAACAACTTCAATGGATTCTAATTTACTCTTCTCTTATAACCATCTATTCAACCTTCTAAACATAAGATTTATGCCTTCATAACTTTTTAAACATCTGTGTCCCAATTGGTTTTTGAGCGAGAACATAATACTTAGCAAAGGTTCTTTTTTCCGAGGCTTTTCATTATGTTATTAGCATTAGTATTGATTTGAACTTTATTTGAGTTACTACATTTATGAGCTATAAAATTTATTGGGCAATTTAAGAATGTTAAGTCTAAGTTTGAAATAATACATTAAAAGATAAAGCTATGAAATATTTAAAGAAATATTTATAAATTATATTACAATATATAATTATATGCATAAAATATTTTTAAAATTTGTATAAATGTAATGTTGGGTTGATTTGATTTTAGTCAGACTTTTTAAAGGTAAAACCAAACCAAACCAAATTCATTATGGTCGGATTTTCCCCCAATACTAAATCAAATCAAACCTAACCATGTCAGGTTTTTCTCAGTTTGACTCGGATTATCGGTTTGGTACGATTTATCGATTTTTTTGTACACCCCTAGGTAGGGTAAGATGTGTGTAACCCTCCCAAGACCCCACTTGCGAGATTTCACTTTGATGTTGCATTTATCACTCCAGAACTCTCTTGTGACATAGTTGGGTAGCTTCATGACAAATTTGATGTTACTTCTGACAAAGGATATTAACTCTATCCACCAAGGTTAGAATGAATGAGATGAATCACTTAGTATTTTTTATCCGTGTCAGGAATTGAACCTGAGATCTCATAATTCTAACCACTTTATTAACCACTAGGTCACACTCTTGCATAATCAAGCTAGCACATGGTTTATATTTTTTACTAGTTGATATTTTTGTCCCCAACACTTCCCTAGAATTTCTTAATACCAATCCCCAAATTAAAGTAGTGCCAAATAGCTAGGTTAATCGAAATTTCGGTGAATAATAATAATAACTGTCATTAGTATCAAGCATGATAACGTTGTTTATTCCAAACTTAACGTGAAATTTCACTGTATCTCCTCCTTTAATTTAGGCATGAGTCGAGGTGCATGAGACAAATTGCAGTTGCAATTTTGAACAAGTTGGGCCATGTACGACCTAAAGTTGCAGACAATCTAGTCGGGATCGAGCCCCAAGTACAAAACTTAATATCTCTGCTGAATACAAATTCTGAGACTGATGTTCGCATAATTGGGATATGGGGTATGGGCGGCATCGGCAAATCAACCATTGCACGAGCTGTTTTTGATCAACTTCAAGAAACGTTTGAAGGTGGCTGCTTTCTTGATAACGTTAGAGAAGCTGCATCAAAATTTGGACTGCAAGCTTTGGCTGAAAAATTGCTTTCCGAGACATTAAAAGAGACCAAAGACAATCTTTACAGTAGCACCAACTTACTGATGAACAGGTTGAGCTATAAAAAAGTGATGATCGTTCTGGACGACGTGGATCAAGATGAACAGATAGAAAACCTGATAGCTGGAGGGCACAAAGGGTTCGGAGCTGGTAGTAGAATAATTATCACAACAAGAAACAAGCAATTGCTATCTTCTTGTGGAGTGGATCAAGTTTATGAAGTTAGCCTATTAGGAACTAATGAGGCTTTGATGCTCTTCAATAGGTTCGCCTTCAAGGAAGCTCAACCGCATGATCATTTCATGGAACTAGCGTTACGAGTGGTGAAATGTGCTTGGGGACTCCCCTTGGCCCTCAAAGTTTTGGGATGTTTTTTGCACAAAAGAGAAAAAGAAGAATGGGAGAGCGAGTTGACGAGGTTGGAAGGTATTCCTCATGATGATGTGATAGGGAAACTTAAGTTAAGCATTGATGCATTGAATGATTTAGACAAGCAGATATTGCTTGATATTGCTTGTTTCTTTAAGGGGAAACGAAGAGAACCTGTGATCAAGAAATTCCATGCTTTCGGTTTCAAACCTGAAATTGGAATACCAGTGCTTGTTCAAAGATCTTTGTTATCTATATCTGATGATGACAGATTTCAGATGCATGATTTAGTTCAAGAAACCGCTTGGTACATGGTTCGCCAGGGACAAACTAAAGAGAAATACAGCAGGTTGTGGATTCCTGACGATATATGTGATGTTATGTCAAAGAAATCGGTAAGTTTGGCTAGCTAATAGCACCTTACTCACTAGTACATGATATATTGAACTGCTGCATAATTTATACTAGTACAATTTCAGGTAACAGTGTGTTACTTTCTAACTTTTAACCGCAGCATATACACAGTCCTTCACATATAACGGCTACATTATTACTCTTATATGATATGCAGGGTACAGAAGCGATTCAGGCAATAATATTGACTTACCCACAAAAAGAGAAATTGAACTTATCATCACAGGCATTAAAAGGTATGGAAAATCTACGTCTGCTCAAAATCCGCAATGCCTACTTCAATAGAGGTCCAAGTTATCTTCCGAATGGGTTACAATGGATCAATTGGCACAAGTTTCCCTCAACCTCTCTTCCACAAGACTTTGAGGGAGAAAAGCTTGTCGGACTTAAGCTAAGTCGTGGCCAAATTTTGCAACTATGGCCAGAACCTAAGGTACCCTTTGCCATCTAAAACATTGTTTTTTGCTGAAGATGTTTCAATTGTTTTCTTTGTTACAGTAGGGAGCATAGCTTAATACTGTACAAACTAAACTCTTTACCCTATCATAACTGTATTGAGGATTTTATTACATACTTTAGATAGAAAGTACTGCTTCTCTTACAATGCGACTTCATATATAAGGTTTCGTTTCTATCGGTACTGTACCAATTATTTGACTTGCAATGTTCTTAAGTAATTAAAGTGAGTTTTTGGTAAATTTAATCATTCATATGTTTCATCAAAGAAACCTCAAATTAACAGCAAATCAAACAAAGCTAGTTGGCTTTAAAACTAGATAAGGTAGATTACAAAACAACAACAAAAATCTTTTCATTGTTTCTCACTCTTTTTGGTTTTTGACTTAATCAGAACCTTGAGCAGTTGAAGTATTTGAACCTCAGCTACTCCAATGGGCTAATTAACAGTCCAGATTTCAGCATGATGCCAAATCTTGAAAAGTTGAATCTTAGCAACTGTAAAAACTTGGTAGTAGTTCATGAGTCAATTGGAACACTTCAAAGGCTTAAATACTTGAATATGTCTCACTGCTCAAAGCTCAGTCGTCTTCCGAATACCATTCACCTTGAATCTTTGGAAATTTTTCTTCTTTGGGACTGCACCAAACTTGAAAATTTTCCTCAAGTTATTGGCTTAATGCCAAATCTTTCAGAACTTCACTTGGAAGGGACTGCTATTAAAGAGCTACCCGACTCCCTGATAAATATCAGTGGCCTTGTGTCCATAAACCTCAGCAATTGCAAAAGCCTGGAAAATATAACCTACAGCATCTGCGGTTTGAGATGTCTCCGGAGTCTTAATCTCTCTGGCTGTTCAAAACTCGAGACATTGCCCGAAACTCTTGGCCAATTGGAAACTTTGGAAGAAGTCCTTGTGGATGGAACTGCAATTACCAAGCTACCATCAACTATCTCCAAAATGGGGAACTTGAAAATCCTTTCTTTCAGTGGGTGCAAGAATATTAAAAAGGATACGTCATTTGGAGTGGCAAGTTTAAGCAAGTTCTCTTCAATGACAAATGTCAAGAATCTTATGAAACGATCAGATGCTGAGAGAAAGAAGCCACAAGCAGCACGGCCATCCTTATCTGGTTTGCGTTACTTGAAGAAATTAGACCTCAGTGACTCTGATTTGGTAGATGAAGTTGCTACTGATGTTTGGCACTTGGCCTCATTGGAGGAGTTAAATTTGAGCCGAAATAATTTTGTGCAACTTCCTTCAAGAATATCTGGACTCCCGGGATTCAAAGTCCTGAAATTGGAAGAATGCAAGAGACTTGAAGTACTGCCTGATCTTCCATCGAGTATTGCTGTGATAGAGGCAAACGAGTGCCCGGCCCTACACACTCTTGGAAATCTTTCAACCCGACATGCATTCTTAAGGAAGGTTTCCTTTTCCAATTGTCACAAATTGCATGAACAAAGCAAGAAAACTGGCATTTTTGCTGTGGATTTGTTGTTGGAACTGCTACTTCAGGTACGTATGCCTCTCCATACTGTTTTTCAGCATATATGCTTGCACTATATATTCCACATTTTTGTATTTGTTACTCCGTTTACCCGACATGTAGTGTTGGAGTTATATTATATAAAGCACCAAGCAACAGAAATACCATAATGACAATATTCACTGTCGCTTGGATTTTGTGCAACAGGGGCACTCCATCATATATGGTCGATTCAGTATACTGGTTGCTGGAGGAAAAATCCCCGTGTGGTTTGATCATCAGAAAGTAGGCGGTTCTATCTCAGTGCAGCTACCTTCAGATTGGCAAGATAACATTGTGGGAATTGCAGTGTGTTTCGTTTTGGACAGCTTTATTCCAAAGTCAAGACTAGGTGTTACTTTCAAGTTGGTTAGCCCAGACCACAGAGAATACACTTCTGAAAATGCACCTTCTGCTGCTTCAAAGATGGGAGAAGTGTACGATTCTGATCACGTGTGGATAACTTATATCTCTTTCAATCTTTTTCGTCTCCTCTTCCCTGATTTCACAACTGAAGATTGGACTAAAGTTTGTGGTAGTCTTTCAATTAGAATAAGGCAGGATCCGTGGACAAAGGTAAGGAGGTGTGGAATTCAGCTTGTTTACAAACAAGATTTGAGCACATTGGCAGCTGAACGTGCAGGGGTTAATAAAGATTCAGCTGGGAGCAAAGAATTAGTGGTGTATGAAGGAGGAGGTAAAGAAAGTAAAGAAGAAGCTGTGATCAAAGAGGATATTGCTGCACTTATGGCTGGTGTTACTGAATTGAATTGGGATGTTGACCCCATTGAGCAAGATACCACTCAGCTCATGAATTTGAGGAAATCAATTGCCTATAAAATTCAAAAGACTCTCTCTTTTGAATGCTAGCTTCTGTCCTCCATCAGCAGTTGTTGGTTGATGATTCTTGCTCATGATTGGCAACTTACGTTTGGTTGGTTTGTTTGTTTGTTTGTTTGTGGCTTGAGTTTGCTAATGAAACTAAGAGAATAAGTGTCTATTGGCTTTATTTTGTTGAATTGATTGGCTTGTTGTACCATAAGAAAAGTAGGGGGAACGAATCTAAGTCTTAAGCCTTGTAGTTTTCTTATGTTTGGTTTGTATCTTAATTAGTGTGCTTTTTGTTGGTTTTTATTGACCTAAATGTAATTCTGTCTACTTGTGTAAATTGAAGAGTACTGCTTGTATTTTGTTAAAAGCTCTAGTGAATTGGATTTATAGTTTATTAGTATATAGAATAGCATTAATCCCATAATTACACGAACAAATAGAATCTGCCTCAAGGGTGTGTTAGGTAGGGAGGAAAAATATTTCCATTCATGCCAAACACACCCCAAATTAAAATTAACTAGCCTATGTAAGGGGTGTAGTTTTCCAGTGTCATAAAAGGCAAAATTTTGCGACTTGTATCTAAAAAATTTTCTAATTAAAGCACACGCTATTTTAGGACAGATCACACGTAAACAAAACATTTTTCGGGCATGCATCAAGTACTACACAAGCTAAAAATCAATAATCTTAATAACAAAAGAATAATATTGAATCCTGTTGACTGTCCAACCATGTTTCTTGAAGTTTAATATATAAACTATTGAAAGATATTAAAGGAAAAGAAAAATATACAGTTGTAACATCAAATACTATACCTCATGTGCAAAGGAATTCGCCATTATACCTTATCCTCTCTTGTCACCCTATAGCAATAGAGTTTGGCCCAATCTGTACAAGAAGGGAATAATGAGTCAGTTCTTCAAGGCAAAAGGTACAAAGAAGACATACCTTGGCCCAAACTAATTGGGTCCAGTTGTCACGCCCCGAACCTGGGCCGGGACGTAACACGGCACCCGATGCCTGATTATATGTGACTGAGCGAACCAATTGGCTGGCTAAATCAACATATGATATCATAACATACTGAATGCGGAATAAACTAACGCATGTTGATATACTGAAAGTTGGAATGATATAAATCAAGTGCGGAAATACTAATATAAGTCTGAAACATAACTTTAGCCAACATTGCCTGAAATGAAAAGCATGAGACTCTGTCTAACTGTTATTCTAGTCTATGAAGCCTCTAATGAAGTACTGAAAACACTGACTCTCTGTAAATACTTAAAGAATATAAAGTAATGGTAATGCCCCGAAAGAACTGGGGCTCACAAAATAGCTGGTACGAAAATCCTAGCGCTCTGAATCGTCAACCTATAAATCGTTACCTGCATCGCGAGATGCAGGCCCCGGGCAAAAGGAACATCAGTATATTTGAATTGCACTGGTATGTAAAACAATTGAAAGAAAGAACTGTAAATACTGAAACTGAAACTAAACTGATAACTGATAACTGATAACTGAACTGAGCAAAGGAAGTAAGGATATGAATACTCCCTCTTCTGAATGATGAACCACCTGTTTATCTGATAAACTACGGCCTCGGGCCCAATATATATGTGCACAAACTACGGTCTCGGGCCCAAGTATATGTATACATAACTACAACCTCAGGCCCAAAATGCATAAAGAATAAACTACGGCCTCAGGCACAAACATGCATAAAGCATAAACTACGGCCTCAGGCCCAAATACAAGTGTTCAGCATTCAGGGATTTAAATTCAGGAAATGAGAATTATACTGCAATATGTGATGCTGAAATAACGAATCATTCTGAATTACATGATACTGGAATATTGAATAGGACAAGATTGAGATATGTATTCATGAACTTATTATGAAAATTGAAACTTCAACTGTTTATGACATGCTGAGTAATCTTGACTGAGACTCATGGGTATCAAACCCAAGTCTATATTGATTGCGCACTAAGCTCACAACGTTCAGAATGAAAGTCAAGAACGAGTTACGAAGCTAGAGAATAGAAGTTATGCAACTATTCAAGGAACTAGGCTTAACTATATTTCTAAAGCAATTAGTAACGTCGTAAAAGAAACTTTAGTGTAGGGACAATCATTAACATCCTCAAACACAGAGAGTTAGCCTCACATACCTTAATTTCCTGCTCTTGAGCGTAATACAACGTTCGCCGACCCTTTCAACTTTAATCTATAGTAATACAAGTCAATGGGATTCCATATTAGGAATAATACTTGTGTTTTGGTCACTTAGGCATTTTATCAAACATTTGATGGGCATAAAGTTTCGTAACCCTTATTAATGGTGTTCTACACCCAACAACCCATACTCTTACTCCTAGATAATTCTAAAATCTCAATTTGCTATAATCAATACCATTCTTCATCACCCATGAGATAAACAACACCCTTAATCAATCAATAATCAACAACCCAAACTTATAACTTTTCATGCTTTTCTATCAAACCCATTAACTCATATCTCATGAACTTAGAGTCTATAATCATTAATCCAATGCTATGATCAATTAGAGGTTGAAGATATTACTTTTTGACGTTCAATTCTCTTATTAGAGTTTTAAGGTTTCGTTTCTCAAAAATGATGTATCAATTGAATATCTAATGATTTGAATGATTTACCCATGTTAATAGGTGTTGGAGATTTTAAATAAACTTAGAATCATCATTAGAACTTATCTTGGACGATGGAGGAATCTTGGAGGAAGTTAGGTCCTTGAGAGCTCCCATTTCTAGAGCAAGTTTTTGTGTTTTGGGGTATGGGGGACAAGGTAAGGCTTATAAAATGACTTCTCGGGTGCGCCCCAATGCAGTTGAAGGCGCAACCATGCACCTGAACGCGCATCAAAGGCAGTTGCACTACCATAAGTGTGCGGTCGCGCACGGGAACAGCCGGGCGCACACAGACTGCGCATTGTCCAGTAAAACACTATAACTCCTTGCACAGAGGTCCGTTCGGGCTCCCAAATATATCATTGGATAGGTATTTCAAAGGGCTACAACTTCCATATTTTATTTTTTCCAAATCAACAGACGTTTATCAAATCCTGCTAAAAACTATACCTTCCATAAACTTAGTCGATTTTATCGAATCGTATGAACCTCACTCTCCGTCTTGATTCTAAAACAACTATTTCCACCCATACTCATCCCGATAGGACTTCATATGTCTAAGATGTCACATTAATACTCATTTAATATATTCACACCTAATCCGAATTTATAGAGTGTTACATTATCTCTCCCTTGGGATCATTCGTCCTCGAATGATTGTCCTTTTTGTAACTATGGCTAACTCTGGACCTTAAACGTGTCTGATGGAAACATGTGAACACTGAACTTTCATGAGTGCATGCATACTAAGCTGAATGAATACATGACTACTCAACTGCTGAAATATTGTACTGAATTGGTACTAATCTGAATGACTACTGAAATGACTGAATACTAAGCTAACTGAATACTGAAAGACATGGAGGTTATAATATAAGGTCTAAATGAAAAAGTTAGTTACCTCCCACATTTCTCCAAAATACCTTCCAGCTAACAAAGCATAACACAAGCCTCATAGGGCATCTGACGGCGCAAAACACATACTTAAATTGTGCTCGCTAGTCAAAGATAGTATAGTATAATTATTGTATCCACAGGGATTGGATTTAAACAATGTTCTAGTAGTTTGTAGCTAGATTACTATCCAAGAGGATCAACAATTGAGATTTATATAATTAATAATCTAAAATCTACAGCTATTAACTAATGACAATCGCAACAAAAGTAAGCAAGGAAGTTATCAATGGGAGAAAATAGGGGTTTGACGGAATAAGTGCAAGATAATTATCTGTGATTTAACTCTAGATAATTCAGTTCTAATGTTCAATTGAGTCTCTCGAATTCACTTAATTATCAGTACAAATGTTCTCCTCTCTCGATTAAGTTTCAACCTCACAATATGAACCAATTTAAGCTCTGCGAAGATATGCAAGAATGCGTAGTGGATCGGTATTTAGGAAAACCTCTTTCGATTATTCTCCTAACTAGATTTAATCAATGATTCAACTAGCCTCTTTCGATTACTTAGAAGAATCTATGAGCTCAACCAACAATATAGCGCAAAGATATCACACGTTATGCCTCTTTCGATTACAAGAACAAGTGAATATAGATGCAACAATTAAATCTTTCAAAAACGATTCAAATACATAAAAATAGAGTTATAATCCATGGAGAAGTTCTTCACAAATGAAACTAAAGTATAGAAAAAGATAAATTCAATCAAGGTTTTCCTAAGACCACAGTTAGAAATGATGTTTTTAAATTTCAAACCGAATATCTTCAGTATATTCGTTGTATATTTTTTCACTTATATTGTAAAGTGTCTATAACATCTAATATAGGTCGTAGTCCTAATGGTTGTGATTATTTAACTGTTACATGTCATTGGGTTGATCAACACTGTAACATGCAAAAACGTTTTATTGGTTATAAATTTATTGATTCAAAACACACTGGAGCATATATTGCAACTACTGTTCTACAAATTGTTGATTTTTATGGACTCATTGATAAAGTTTTAACTATCACCTTAGATAATGCTTCTGCTAAGTGCTAACATAACTGCAACAACTAGCTTAATCAAATGATTGTAAAATTAATTCAACTTATGCACCGGCCACTAATGAAATGATTGCAAAATTTAAAAAGTATTTTTTCCCTATTCCCCAAGTTTATTTAATTTCTACTATACTTAACCCATCTTTAAAATTAAGAGGTGCAAATGGACTTGTTCGTAAAATTTATGAGAATTTAGCAATTCAAGAAAATGAACAACCATCTCTCGAAGACTGCCAAGCTAACATATATTCTTATGTTAGATCAATGTTTGATAAATATAAATCTATGGAAACAACAGGCGGTGAAACTAGGGAAGAAGAAGAATATAATGAGATACTTAACACTGGGAGCTATGACGGCATGGAACTCGTGGAACATCAATCAACATTGCCAATTCTAGAACAATGTCCGAGAGAAATTATAGATAAGTTACAACGAAGTTATATAGGAGCTTACAAATATTAGTATGATAATTTGTAATTGGCTACTAAGAGGCCTAGTTCAAACAGAACCCTTCCTAGAAGGTGGCTGCGTAGATTAGGTGCTCTTCAAAAGAATTATATTTGTATGTGAGATTTGAAAGTTCTATTAATAAAATAAAAGG
>AWOL01S0042123.1:8268-33950 GCA_000715115.1 Nicotiana otophora | reverse complement strand
AACTCATGGAACATCAATCAACATTGCCAATTCCAGAACAATGTCCGAGAGAAATTATAGATAAGTTACAACGAAGTTATATAGGAGCTTACAAATATTAGTATGATAATTTGTAATTGGCTACTAAGAGGCCTAGTTCAAACAGAACCCTTCCTAGAAGGTGGCTGCGTAGATTAGGTGCTCTTCAAAAGAATTATATTTATATGTGAGATTTGAAAATTCTATTAATAAAATAAAAGGCTCTAAGCGTTGAATTATTTTTATGAATTGTCTTACACTCTTACTTAGTTACTTAATGGCTTGAAATTATATTAAATAAATTATAACTATATTATAAATTTATAATTACTAGAATATTTTATTACAAGTCTTTTGTTTTAATATTTTTTAATTCTTTACTTAATTTTTTAATTTCCGTTTAATTTTTAAGTTTATTAAATAAGTAAAAAAACTAGCTGTTGCAAACTTTACAAACTTAGTCATTGTCAAAAGTATAGTCGTTGCCAAATTCAATGCTTAAATAATTTTTTTTAAACGGCACTTAAGGCCCGCGAACTCGTCCCGTCCCGTTCCGTCCCATCCCGTTTGTTAGCGGGACGGGATGGGCCTACCGTCTGTTCCGTCCCGTCCCGTCTCGTCCCGTTTGTTAGCAGGACGAGATGGGCCTACCATTTTGTGACGTTTGTCCCGTCCTATTTCGTCCCGTCCCGATACCGTCCCGGCTAAATATCGTTCCGTCCCGTTGGACAACCATACATATAACTGGGCATGATTTTATAGTTTTTATATCCCATGCTAACTACTGCGGGTTTTAAATCTCCAACTGGACTTACTGATAATTTCACATCTCCTCATTAGACCAAAGGTTAAGGTCTTGTATTTACATATCCTTCCCTTTTGTTGGGACCCGAATAACTTTCCTTATCCTCTGCAATTCTTTGCACTTTACGTCAATGACGACTCACCTTCTGACTTACTTCTGAGCAATCTTTCTTACTAGAAAAAAATAAATTACATACATAAACGGAAAGCTAATATATTCACAACTATCAAACACAATCTTAATGATTTAACTCTGCTCATACCGTCAATCTTGTCAAAACCCCTTTTCGATAACTCTTAAAGTTTATTCTTCTGTAGCTTTCTCTCTTACTGCCAAGCAAATTTTTTTCCTACTGTCATTGTACTTCCGGTTTAACAAAAACTTTTTGTGTTCTAAATCGCGTTCGGTATTTCAGACTGTTACCCAATGACTAGTGTTAACCTAGCTAAGTAAATCAAATCTGACCTCTACTAGCTCTGATGAAATTGCTAATTCGTTGTATTTACTCAATACTTACTATTCTTTTACTAACCAAGTGCTAAAATCATGTTTTCTTGTTCTTCTTTGAATAATTAAAGTGAAGCATAAGGTTATTCCTAACTTCCCTCATCATCTGACCCTATTCTATGGCCGCATACTATCTTTCCTTTTTTTTTAGAAACTATGTACGTGGATCATACTTGGAAAAATTTCATCTGTCTTAAACGAAACTAGAATATTTAACCCAAACTTTCTATACACTTCAAAATCATATCAGACTATAAACATCCGGGGTAACAACTTAGTCACATAACTTAAGGAGGAACTGTCATATCTTTTATCTCACCATAATAGTTGCTTCTTATAATAACTTACTAACATGGTACTTTCTACTTTTGATTTGAATAAATCTGAATAACTTAAAATCATTCCCTAAAATTCAATATCGCCCGCTCTTGGTTCTCATGTCGTACATCATATCTTCTTAGTCATATGCATGAGTCGTATGAAAAACACATCATTGATAACAAATATTTCTAATTCTTAGGTACTTTGTCCGTAGGCTCTTTTCTATCCAAAATTATAATAATTAATTCTATGCCCGTTGTGGTTAAATTCTTAACCTGTTACACCGTGTGGTCTGACATCTAGAACCTCATCATCCCACTTGTGGCTCCATTTTTAATAATTAAAATGAAATTGTTTTGTCAGGTAAAACACATACGAATACACTACCATACACAAACTTGTCCTTCAGAGTATACCATCATCTGATAAATCACTTCATGTACCATCCGCTGAGTCTTGGGTCTTAATCTAACCTAAAACATGCGAAGATTTCACTATAATCATTGTTACTTACATATTATTTTAGTACCCATAGGCATCACTATATACTCACGAGTCACCAGAATTTTGATATACTAAAAATCGGATATCTTGTAAACATATAACTAAATAGTGGCGTACTAAATAATATTAAACCTGCTAACAGAAAGACTGTATAACTGGTAACTAAAGTAAATTGATAACCATAAAATATGATAACTACTTTTGCACTTTCTGACAAGATTATGCTCTAGTCTGTACTACTATCTATCACATCCTTTCAAGTCTCATTTGTTACCAACCTGTACTCCATAAGTATACCCCAATGGGCAATCATTCTCTCTAGAACCTTAGGTTTTTCCTGCCCGTCGCTTGGGCGTTCGATACGTCTGGAATTCGATAGGAAAAGAAGGTTATCTATTGCTCTAAGCTTCATAGAACGATCTAGAGTAGAAAGAAATGAGAAAATCCTTAATGTCTTGTTACTTAACTGTTTATATGCGTGACCGGCACACACATATAAAGAAAACTTCACTAGACACGACTTCATAGACTCCCTAAGACACTTGAACCTATGGCTCTGATATTAAGCTTTGTCATACCCCGAACCTGGGCCTGGACGTAACACGACACTCGGTGTCTGACTTTATGTGACTGAGCGAATCAACTGATTGACTGAATCAACATGTGATATCATAACATATTAAATGCGAAAGATAAACTACCACATGCTGATTTACTGAAAGTCGGAATAATATAAATTAAGTACGAAAATACTAATATAAGTCTAAAACATAATTGTAGCCAACATTGCTTGATATGACAAGCCTATGACTCTGTCTAACTATTACTCTAGTCTATGAAGCCTCTAATAAAGTACTGAAAACACTTACTGTCTGTAAATACTGAAAGACTGTAAAGTAATGGCAATGCCCCGAAAGAACTGGGGCTCAATAAATAGCTGGTATGAGAATCCTAGCGCTTTGAATCGTCAATCTATAAATCGCGATGCAGTCTCTGGGCAAAAGGGACGTCAGCTTGAATTGCACTACTATGTAAAACATTTGAAAGAAAGATATGTAAATACTGAAACTCAAACTGATAACTAATAACTGAAATGATAATTGATAACTGAACTGAGCAAAGGAAGTGGATATGAATACTTACTCTTCTGAATGATGAACCACCTATTTATCTGATAAACTACGGCCTCGGGCCCAAGTATACGTATACATAACTACGGTTTCAGGCCCAAAAATGCATAAAGCATAAACTACGGCCTCAGGTCCAAACATGCATAAAGCATAAACTATGACCTCAGGCCCAAACATGCATAAAGTATAAACTATAGGAACAACTGGGATACAGACTGCACATTGTCCAGTAAAATATGTATAACTCTTTGCACAGAGGTCCGTTACGGCTCCATAATATATAATTTGAAAGTTATTTCAAAGGGCTACAATTTTCATGTTTTATGTTTTCCAAATTCTCAATATATTTTCACTAAATCCTGCTAGAAGATAGACTTTCCATAAACTTAGTCGATTTTATCGAATCTTATGCACCTCACTCTCCGTCTTGATTCCAAAATAACTATTTCCACCATACTCATCCTGATAGTACTTCATATGTCTAAGATGTCACATTAATACTCATTTAATACATCTACACCTAGTCCGAATTTACAGAGTGTTGCACCAGTATATAAGCCCACATATTATCCCACCTTATCTATACAAAACAACCCCCTAGGGCTCGTTTGGTTCGAGGGATAAGGGATAATAATAAATTTAAGATGAGTTTATCCCACATTTGGTTAGGATAAAATTGTGATATAACTAATTCCGGGATTAGTTATACCGGGATTGTAGTATGTTTTTTATCCCCATGGGAGGGTGGGATAACTAATCCCGGGATAATTAATCATGGGATAACTTGTTTCCCAACCAAATGACCCCTTAAGGTTCTTAGCATTAAACGTATTATATTTTTAAAATTATGGGTTCAGACATACTATTTGGTGTAATTTTAGTAAAATTTTTATATATAAATTTATACTAAATGTCAAAAGTATTGAGTTCAGATGAACTGGGGTTAATATGCCGCATCCACCTCTGCCTTGTATGAAGATGTGATGATGCACCGTTTCAATATTGGCTTAGTATAATAATAGTAACTTCTTGAGATATTTGATGCCAAATCTCCTAATATTAGTATCAAAGAAAGTAATCTTTTTCAGGAATCTTTCACATAAAGAAAGAAATGTTAAAAGGATATAATCTCCGTGATAAAAATCAAAGCGAAAATGAAAATCTGTGAATGGAATAATAGAAGTGTTATGAGAGCGAGAGGCCTTTAAAAAATGAAATCGAGTCAGACATGCATATGGATAAAATCGAATGTCCTTGGCTTCAACCTCAGTTCTTGACTTCTTGTTATCTATTTATGACCGATGGAAAAGGGAAAAAATGACTAGTAATTGATTTCAAAAAATCAAGCAGAAGAGCCGAAACAAAAACAGATCATTTCTCTACACAAAGAAAATGAAACATTTCATTTTGACTTTTTGGCGTATATATATAATTAAAGAGGAAGATAAAAGAAACTGAGCTAGACTAAATCATTGTCCTGTATAAGGAGCTTTTGATTGAATGCTTCAATTGAACAACCACCCTTGAAAGGGAGAACATCATAGACAAGTTATAAGTTACATTCATTTTGGCAAGTTAGACAATCTTTTCATTTACTCGTTCTTTCTCCCGTTGAAACAGCTCACTATGTTCACTATAACAAATTAACAATGGTAGCCAAATATGACAACCACCATTTTCTTTTTAGGAAACAATACTGCTATTAATTTGAACATGATAATGCAACAGAAATAACATGCAGCCGTGGTATATATATACTGAAAGCTAAAAGAATCTGTAGAAGTTAGCTAGTAGTAATTAACAATCCCATGCAAGTTGATCTATGGAATTTACGTTAGTGTAAATTCCACAAGGCATCAATGCAGAATCCACAAACTCAAAATCAAAGTTAGAGTTGTCAAATGTAACATTCTCCGCGATTTGTCCATTGTTGTTGAACTCATGATTAACCTTGTAGACTTCTTCTTGACAAATATTTTCCTGAAGCTGAAGTAGTTGTGCTCCTTCTTGCTGTACTAATTGCATTTCTTCTTGTCCATTGGAGGGACCAATTAATTGCGGTTCAAAGCCTGTAACATCCCACATGCAATTCTCATTTATAATTCCAAACCCTGATGGACTTAAGGAAGAAGAAGATGACAACAAATTAGTGGAAGTACTCTGGTTTTGATATTCAATGGTGGCAAGGTTTGAGTTTTCCATATTCTTCGTGGTGGGAACGCTAATGGGATTCATATAATTGTAAGTAGTACTGGTCAGTGAGGATTTACATGGTCGATCCCAACTTATTTGGGACTGAGGCAGAGTAATTGTTGTCGTAGTAGCAATAGGAGGCAATGCGGCAAGACTTGCTTTGATAATGTCCATGGAAATTACTCCTACTTCTTTGCTTGATGATAAAGTTTCAATAGTGAAAACAGAGGTGGAATTTGGATAATTAGAAGTCTTGGATTTGCAGCTGTTTTTCATCTTGTTGTTTTGGTGATGATTACGAGAGAGGAGGTTGTGGGTGTTTGGATCAAAGCCTTGAGCAATAAGCTTCTTTTTTATGGCAGAATTCCAGAAATTCTTGACTTCATTATCAGTCCTACCAGGTAAATGTTTGGCTATTTGTGCCCATCTGTTTCCCAAGATTCTATGTACATCAATTATGGTTCTCTCTTCTTGCTCACTAAAACAACCCCTTTTCAGATCTGGCCTTAAGTAATTTATCCACCTCAGTCTGCAACTTTTTCCACACCTTTGTAATCCTGCATAATAATATAAGAAAACAAATAAGCAAATAAGCATATATATATTTCATTTAATTCCATTAAGGAAGCTAAAACCGAATATATTAAATACCGGCTAGTTTAGGGACAGAACTCCAGCAGCTGTGGCCATGGGTGGTGATGTGTCTAATGAGTTTTTCATCTTCTTCTGGAGACCAAAGACCCCTCTTTACTTTCTGTTTGCTGCAGCAGTGATGGCCCATTTTGCCTTTTAATTTGCCCTAATTCCCACTACTATGAGCTGCAGCTGCATCTATATACTGCTGGCCTGGCTGCTTTATTTGTTCACGATTATATATTTATGTTCCAAGTTAGCTTGTCCAATTTATTAATCATGGTATACAAAATATTTGTCTACACTAAGCACAGAGAGAGTACTCGTGTGTTTTTCTTTCTCCAAATATTAGACAAATGCTATACGTGTTTGACTAAGGTGAAGTAGACATCTTTTTAACCTATAAAATATTCATTAACATGACAGAAGATATATATAGAGATATATTATATATATATATATACATACATAGAGTAGACAAAGAGAGATTCTAGAATTTTAACTTAGGGTGTACTCATGAGAGGACCGCATAGGTCTCATTGAGTGCTTTATGGCAGCTTCTCTAGGCGTTGTCTTCAAATAAGATATAGTAGGTTAAACACTCACTACAATTTACGTTATCACTAAATTTTAGTATGAATAGTAGAATCATTATCATTTTTATCATATTATCAATTAGTAATGTTTATCAAAATACTTATCTGTACATGGGTATCTATAATAAAAGACTTGATTGAATATATATATCTTTTTACACGGTCAGTGCATAGAATACTACTTCAAATATATCTCTCTTCTGCACCAATTACAGTGGATTGATCTTTTTAAATCACTATTTATATTTTGATTCCATTTAGAAAATTTTTGAGAAAATAGTCTGTGTTAGAAATTTAAAGCATGCTAGGTCAGAATTTTAAAGCACAAAAATCCTAACATAAGAATTTTCAGCCACAACGCGAAATTCTAGTGATAGTAAGATTTTGTGGCCAATTGCATAAAATTATAGCAACCATCAAAATTTTGTGATGATCACCATAACATGCAAAATTTTAGCAACTGTTGGAGTTTGATGAATCTGCATAAGGCTTGCCTTAGAATTTCTCATTAGCGTGCTTCAAAATTCTGACCGAAAATTACTTTTTAATACTTTTCTTACTGGAGTCAAAATTTAAATGGTGGTACCAAATAATTTTATGTGTCATTCGCCCTTAGTATACTTACTTACGACGTTATATAGGCAAATTCATCAGGTCCCTACCTTTTAGCTTGTAATTACTGTTTTCTATTGGCCAAATGTTAATTTTCCGTTTTGTATTTCAGAGATTGACAATCTTCTAGCTGCAAAATTAAAATTTAAGTAAATTGTTGTTGTGAAAATAAAGCTATGAACCCTCTTTAGAACAAAAAGAGTATAGATATCCCACAGACATCCTTAAGTGTTTTCAATGTGGGGTACAGCAGGTATATTTACATATACACAACGTTTTTGAAATAATTTGTGGATCAATATAACAGATATTGTTAGGCAATATGATGTACAAAAGAAAACCCTACCACAAGAAAGGTCTTAACCATCTGAAGATGAAAGAAAGAATAGGAGTAATAAAATTATATCAAACGCGATGACAATGACAACTAAGAAAAAACAACATTTGGCATGATACTATTTAGACCTAAATCTTATCAACGGCATTTCCCGTTCACGTATACGAATGTAGTTTTCCAGAAAAAAGGTGACATAGATTGCTTGTCGGCCAAAACTATATTAGATACGTATATAAGTAAATTATTACTTGCAAATAGAAAGGGAAAAAAGTGAAAAAAACTTTTAGAAATTGCCCTAAATAAGAAAAATGGAACTCCACTTTTTATTATTATAGATGGGATTTACTTTCTAATTATAGATATTATATATCTATCAATAAAGCCTGCCGACAGAAAGAAAGTATTAAATATCGGGTGTTATGATGCTTTTTCTTTGGAAATGTGTTAAATATTTGTGAAAATATGAGAAGCTATTGTTCTATTAAATGAAAATGTGTACAGAATTTGTTAAAATAATGTAATGTTATGATGTTCTTACTTTAGATCATTATACCACAAGTTTAGCAAAAGACAAGTCATTATTGTAGGAGAGTGAATGATAATATGACCGTTTATGGGAAGAGTAATAATGATTTTGTATAAGACCTCCATCATTTCTTTTCTTCCAAATTCAACACAAACAAGAATCTTTTTCAAGTAACCTTCTCTTTGATCTTCCTTTTTCCCCCCTCTTTCAAAGAAACAAATTAAACAAACAAATTAACCCGTATAATAACAAAGGTATGAAAATTATAGTCCAGTATCTAGCTCAGTTAACAGAACAGCTTATTTCTTGGATAGTTAGGCTGAGATTTTGAATTTATACGGAACGACTTCCTATGAACAATTTAGAATCTGTTTGGGCAAGCTTTTGGGAGGTCAAAAGTACCGTTTTCTCAACAAAAAAAAATATTTCTTTGTCATAAAAAAGAAAAAAGTACTTCCGAAAAATTTGAGGTGTTTGGCCAAAATGAAAAAGTGTTTTTCATAAGCGGCAAAAGCAGTTTTTCTATAAATTCTAGCTTCTTTCAAGAAGTAGAAACATAAAATTAATTTTTTCAAGACAAAAATAACCTTACAATAAATTTCTATTTTTCAAATTATCCCTCATTAATTCTTTTTATTTTCCTTTTTATTTTATCATACCTTTCTGCTCCTTTTTATTTCAATCATATTTTTATTCTTTTTCTCCTATTCCTCTTTTGAATAGTCTCATAAGATAGAATAGTCTCATAATATCAGTTTTTTATCTATATAATGATGTATTTTGATATATTTAAATTATCATGTAGATAATAAGTAATACTAAATACTTAATGTTATTACTTTGGAATAGCTATATTTTATAATTTACTTTGGAATAACTATATTGATTAAAATATTTAATTTATATTTTTACTTTATATTTTATATTTTAATTGAATTCCTTTATCACGAAAAACTAAATTCATCTCTCCTTTTCAAATTATAAAATAATTTAACTTTTAAATTTTACTAATCTTCTCTGACGTGATTTTATAAAAATATGTTAAATATTTATGACATATTTCAAATCTCAAATTTCAAAATATTTTGATCCCGTCAAACGTACACTTCACACGAATTTGCCCGG
Organism: Nicotiana otophora; assembly: GCA_000715115.1. Classification (NCBI taxonomy): domain Eukaryota; kingdom Viridiplantae; phylum Streptophyta; class Magnoliopsida; order Solanales; family Solanaceae; genus Nicotiana; species Nicotiana otophora. The sequence continues at coordinate 24,643 of AWOL01S0042123.1, read as the reverse complement.
AGGTACTAAGGAAAAGAAATAGAAAGAATTAGAAGGAGCAAAGATACAATACAAACATGTAGAAAGAGGTGACACTTTGTTTTCCTTTCTTCACTCAACAGCTTAGAAAAGTCATTTCTTGGTGTCAACGAAGATATTAGTGATGATTGGGTGGGTCTACTTTCATGATTTTTCACCCTAAAACTTTCCTGTTCCTTGTTCCCTCTCTTTTTTAATTTTAATTATTCATATATTTATTTATTTATTATTTCAGTACTTTTCAGAGAGAATTTCCCCTCCTATATTGTTTTTTTCTTTCATACTGTAATTGTTTCTTTGGAGGAAATCACGTGAAAAAGCAAAGCCTAAAAATATGGGGTACATAGTCAGGTACACTACTAGAAATACAAAAGAAAAAAAGGCTTCCTTTCTTGATAACTGTTACCCTAATTATTATGAAATTGACTTTGCCTCTTAATTTTCATCATTAGAGATGAAATTACCTCGCGTCATTGTGATGCAAGAAAGAAAGACACTTTTTCTAAACCAAATCAGCTTAGAATTTCGAATTTTCATCACTCGAATCTTTTGAATGTCTATGATTAATTTCATCTGTTTCAAAGTTGTATAATATTCCTGTCTTATCAATTCTTCCCTTTTGCTTCTATGGATTCCTGTCGATCTTATGGTTGCTCCGAAAAATCAAAATTGTGGGTACCATTTACACTATTGCAAAGGAGCTCTTAATTGGTTTTGATCATCTGTTATTCAGGGGTCCAGTTCTTCCGCTTTTAGTTTCCTTTTTACTTCCTTATTAAGAGAAAATAATAGAGATCCCTTCAATTTCACATCCCAAATATACAGTTTCTATTTGAGGATCTGATTTGAGTGAAATATAAAAAATGCTATAGCGATGACTCACGTTCCTCACCCAGTGGAATTTGGATATCCATCGACATATTTTTATTCTACACCATAATCGAGCGATAAAGTCCTTGTTATGAACTTTTTAAACTCTACCAAGTTTCTCTTTTTCTCAAATCAACTTTAGTTTACCTTTGTGCAATGCTTTTGAATCATCTCACATCGTGAAGCCCTTTATTGAAATAAAAACGTCCGTAGTTGACTCCTATCTATGGTATGCTTAATACTCATTATTCAGGAGCCTAATTATAAAGTAGCTATGGGTTCGACCAAACCAAGTATATTTAGTTTAACTATATATTTATATTAAGAAATTTATTATAAACATACAAAAATTAAATTTAGTAACTCAAGTATATATTAACATTTCATGTCGTCGTTCTAAAATTTAGAAGACATAAAGGTCAATCCTGGGTCCGCCTCTGCTTACATTGATAATTGATAATATGTGATGGGAACATGTTCACAAGAGTACGCATTATATATACTTTTTGTATCATACTTTTGCCGAGCTCACTTGAATGTGATACAACACTGTTGAGTATTGAGATTTTGATGATTAACAAAGTTTGTTCATATGCAATGTTCGAATAACCAGGTCCTCAACGTAGCTGCTTAACTATTCTAAGAACCAGCTCCTCAGTATAAAGGACCAGCTCCTACAGATTGATGATTGTACGCCTGTGCAAGATAGTAACTTTATCTCAAAGTTACTCAGGTCTGAGTTTGGTGGAAGAAGGCTGCTACACATGATAAGGGTTGTTGCCCAAGAAGATACGAATAAATCAGTAAGAGACAAGAGTCCCAAAACTTGTGGAGTCCTTGGAACAGTAGGAGTCCTATCAAACGAGAAGCTGACCATGCATATGACTACTAGAAGATCTTGGAGTCCAGATGTTTAAATACTATCCATTTGGACTTCTGAGCATATCCTTTTACACATCAACTAAAGAACTACATTTTGCACACTCTAGTCGAGTTCTTCTTGAGTCAGTCTAGTAAATGTGTTTTAGGAAATTGAGTTGTAATCAAAGTGTCACAAACAATTAGTGAGTTGGAGTAAGTCTTTGCTTTACAAGTTAGAGTAACTTGTAAATCAAATAGTCGTAGTAGGAGTACTAGAGAGTCTTGTAATTGATATATTTTGGCTCATTGTTCGAGTGGAGTTGAAGTTAAAAATCCTACGCATTAGGTCATGGTTTTTGCACCTTTTGAACCGTGTGATTTTCTAAGATATCTCAAAGGGACACCCGACCTGTGCCTATGGTATCCTAGAGGATATAGCTTTGATCTAGTTGGTTATGCTAATGCTGACTATGCAAGTTCTCATGCTGACATGAAAAGTACTTCAGGAACAACACATTTTCTAGGTTCTTGTCTCGTGTCTTGAGGAACAAAGAAGCAGAACTCAGTGAGTTTATCCACCGTGAGGCTGAATATGTGGCAGCAACATCATGTTGTGCTCAGTTATTGTGGATAAGACAACAGCTAAGGGACTATGGTATTTTTGTTGATTGTGTTCTCATTTTCTATGACAACACTAGTGCTATAAATAGTGCTAAAAATCCATGTCAGCACAAGAGAACCAAGCACATTGACATTAGATACCACTTTCTAAGAGACAATGTTGAAAAAGGGAATATCTCAATTAACTTCTATAAAACTGAAGATGAAATTGCAGATATTTTTACTAAAGCTCTGAGTAGGAATCACTTTGAAAGGAATAGACTGGAACTAGGTCTGATCAATACTTCCAACTAGTTGAACCTTAATGATTGGCTAGAAAACGTATAATTAGATATAGATAGTCAAGTACAATGTGTTTGATTCAATCTCGTGCTTGTATTAAGCACACACGCTTAGAAAAATCTAGTTGATAATTATGTTATATGATACTGACTGATCGACTCTAAGCCTGCAATACTATTGAGTAGCGAGGATGGTCGATGCAGTTTTACCCAATAAGGATCGAATCCACATGGAGTTAATTGATTTGGAATTAGGTTTATATCTAAGTCTAGATGCATGTTTTGTTCCTAATTACGCTTTCACGCATTTTGGTTTTGATTCTACTTCTAATTCTATTCTATTGTATGCAATGATTAAAGCTAAGTACAATATTTTTTTTATATTGGTTTTCAAGTGTTTAAAAGGATTAGGGTAGTGACTTCCGCCTAGGTGGACATCTAACGGGTAGCAAGAATCTAGGGCAAGCTTGATTAATTTGGGGTCGTAATATAGTAATCATACCCAAGTACTCACTCTATATCTCTCGATAGTTTGAGTGATTTTGCCCAATTTAGCTTTCTCAAGTCCAAATGGGTATTCATGCAAGTCATGTGATATTAGCTCAAGTCGGGTATTACTATCTCTAGGTTTAACCCTTTAATCGGGGCTATCAATTTCTTGAGTTCACCACAATTCCTTGTTAGCCTAGCTTTCCTAGACTTAATCCTTTTTTTCTCAAGAAGAGACCAAGTCATAAAGGCATGAATCAGTGTTTGCAACCACTAATTCTACAATTCTAGCAAGAACTAGGCTAAATATCACTAACCCATAAATATTTAAGCCCTAAAATTCAGTACCCATTAAATATCCACACTAGGGTTGGGTCACAACCTTAGCTATGGGTCTAGCTACTCATAGCAATAGCAGAAATCAAAGATAAAAAGAAGATAAAATTCATAATACTAGATTAAAAGATGAAAATATAATGTTATAAGGTGAATCTAATATAAAATTGCCCAAAAGGAAAGTTCCAGCCGTCCCACGTGCTCAACAAATACACAACATAACCTAAAAATGACAAAATGTTCTATTTATACTAAGCTAAAATTTTCGGACAAAAATACCCCTGCGGAGGTTACGCGGCCGCAGTTCTGACCGCGGCCGCACTCCTGCTTTAGCGGCCGCGTAATACTGATCGCGGTCCGCGTTCTTCACTTCTGGATCTGGGTTTCTGGACCGCATAATTTCTATTGCGGCCGCGTAGGAGACTTCCGCGGCCGCATAATCTTAACGCGGACCGCACTTCTTGTTTTTGCTTAAAATGTAAGCTCTCTGAACTTCAGCAACTACGGTCCGTGTAATTCCAATCGCGGCCGCGCAGGGACTTTCGCGGCCGCACCTTTTTGATGCGGTCCGCATTCATGTTTTAGCCCAAAAATCCATCTCTCTGAATCTTCCTTTCGCGGACCTCAAATTAGTGCTCGCGATCGCGTTGTAGCTTTTGCGGCTGCACAATATTTGTGCGGTCCGCGTTTCACATCTTTTGGCCCAGTCTTGGTTTTTGTTCAAGTTTTGACTTCTTTATGAGTTGATTATGACTCTTTTGGCTCATTTTGAATAGTCCCTGCAAGCAAGCATATTATATTAGTTTTCGGGAATACCTTCACGCATTTTTGGACGTAAACACAAGTAAAAGAAAGTAAATAATAGGTTAAAATCCCTACTTATCAACTCCCCCAAACTTAACCTTTTGCTTGTCCTCGAGCAAATAGGGTAATTCCCACCTCCACAAGAAAAAGAAAAGGATATTTCAGCTGGCCTAAGGTGACTCCATCAAGCATCAATTGGGACTAACAATTACCCTCAACACAAATGAATTATCAACAATGTCACGTTACGACTTGAGTATTATAGTTCTAATGTGACACTAGAGCATCAAGAGTTGACTCAATTCATCAAGGAAACTCTCTCTATCACATACGTCATTGTGGATCCCAAACTCCTCCTCCTCTACTCTCCATGAGCAAATCTCACTTTTTCAGAATGTACCACTCAAAACAAGGATTGTGAAGAAGTGCACTCATCACTTTCAAAAGAATGCCACAAGTCTGGCTCTAAGTACCATAAGATTTCCCCTTATGTAAATCACCACTAATGTAATCTCACTCAACTTGAAATCATATAGGGCTTTAATAGGATGTAATGAAGGCTTTTGGATCAAGGTAGGCCTTTATCAAACTATGATGGTTTCATCTTTTCTTAAGCACTCCATTTTCTCATTTTGGCTCATACTTTCTTGACTCTTTGAGTCATTTTTCTTCTTCCTTAGGGGAACTAGAGAGATACACCGTCACTCTTTCTTACTCATGACAATAATTTTTCTCCTTTTCTCATCATTCTATGCCTTTCATCATTGCGTTCTTTGAATCCCTTCAACCTTCACTTTCTTTTTGACGTATTTCTTTTTTTGTTTTTGGCTTTTCTTCATTTTCTTTGCCTTTCCTTTTCAACAATTATTTTTTCTTCTTTGAACCTTTTCTCACTTTCAAATTTCTCGTCTCTCCCCGAAACTTATGTTTTTGCCAATTGTTCATCATGAATGTTAAGGAAAGATTGGGTGCCAAGAGAGGGTCATTATAGAACAGATAAAGGCTTGTAATGTGGCTATTGAATGAAAAAGGCTTAGGCTCAAATGAGTTAACTAGGGATATCATATTGGTAGGCTATGAAAGCTTTCAAAGTTAAAATTGGACCAAGGAGAGCCTACAATCATTTCTCAAGTCGAGATACACTTAGAATTTCGCCTAGACAAACATTCGGGACAAGTTCTAGACTTATTGGCACGGGACTTGGACTTGCAATTAAATATCTCACCTCTCAATCTATTGGATTGTTAAAGAGAACAGAGTCGAGGGCCCACAACAGCCCTAGCTAAGATTGAAAATCATAAATGGCTCAAGGAAGCCACTCGATGATTGTTTTAGTCAACGCAAGAGTCTAAAGGTCACAACTAGAGCTAATCTTTGCCAATCAACTTGTCTCTAACCATGAGGTCGAAGGTAAATGTGTTAGTACCAATTGAAGCCCGCTTGAGACATTTTTATTCATTACTACTACTATATACACCAAAACAAAAAGAAAATGGACTCGATCCCTTAAGAAGGTTGTCACGCCATCCATCGTTGGGAAGAGCCACCCGGTTTACACAACTTCCACTTTTGGAAAGAATCATGGCATTAAGAAAACCAAAGGCTTATTGTTCACACAAAATGTAAAAAGAAGCTAAAAACTTAAAATGAAGCTACTAAAGGAAATAAGAAGCTAAGCTATTAAGAAAAAATAACGAAAAAAGTTATGAAGTAAACTACGGAAAGTAAACTGAATATGTACAAAATGGAGTAAACGAATATATACATCGAATGGTAAAATTATATACATACCAAAAGTGAAAATAATGGTAAATAAAGATGAAGAAAAATAGTATCATAGTTATTACATACCAAATGTCATCACAAATCAAATCAAAATGGACTCCCCCCCCAAATAAAAAATAGCATTGTCCTCAATACTAATATCAAAATAAGATCAGGGAAAGGTTAGAGAGTCAAGAGAACTCCCTATGTGGTCTATGTCTGCATCGGGTTAGGAACATGAGTGAGGTCCTCAGACTGCATATGATCATCAGCTCCCTCTGTGTCCTCTAACTGGATCTCCACATCCTCTGACTGGGGGACCACGGGGTGCCTGAGCATCTGGATAATCTCCTCAACAATATGTGTAGTGGCAGCCGGCTCCTCAAACTGGCCAACTGCTGCATCTGATGCCTCATGCACTGGTGTAGGTGCTGCTGGGGCTGTCTCCCCCATGAGCATGTCCAGTGGAATATCACCGGCAGAAGCAATCTTCTGAACCTCTTTGCTCAACTTCTCCACCGAATCCTTAGATGCCTGAGTTTTCCGCATCTTCTTCACCTGCTTCCCCAAATCCTTGATATTCCTCCCATATGTATCAAGAGTCTCCCGGATCTTCTTCTGGTAGTATAGAATCTTGTTATAGTTGTCCAAAATCTTCTTCAAAGACTCCTCCAATGATGGAGGTAACTGAAGCTCTGATGGGGCAGAAGACTGTGTTGCTACTATACTGGATAGGATAATCAGCTTTGTGGTAGCTGCCTGCATCCAGTTGTTGAGGCTGGATAGTGTCTGTGAAACCTGCAGTGCAGTCTGAGGGTAGGTGAAAGATGAAAGCACAAATACTGGCACTGTGATGGATGGCCCGGAGGAAGGAAAAGGCATGGCAGCTGCTCCGGCAGAAGTACCGGCTGCTGTGGAGGGCTCGGCAACTGACCCGGTGGCCACTACCCCTGGCTCTTTAGACTGGCCAGTGGGGGTAGTGGATTTACCCTTGAACTTAGGGTTGTCCGCTCCTTGGAGGTGGTATCATGAGAAAGGCTTTTTAGCCTTCAACGCTGACGCGTAGTGTTGAAGCTTTATTGCATAAATAAGTAAGGAGTTACTAAGGAGTTGTTTCTTCGACTCAGATACGTGTCATCTTGTCTTAATTCACTGGGACTTAATATCCTAAATTATTTCTATGTTCAGACTTCTAATCCTGCATCACTTCTAGTTGTTATCTAGTCAAAGAGTAGGGGAAATCCTAGAGGAATTAGAGTTTAATTACTCCTGAAATCCTAACAGTCAAAGTAACCATTATAAGAGTCTCGTTAGAACTCAAATTCAGTCACCCTATCTCTTCCAGTCAAATCAGGAGTAACTTCTTTAAAAGACCCTTATGATCAGTTTCTTAGACCTCACTGTTTCTCTCATACCCTAAGCAAGAATCAAGAAATAATTATCTTTTTTCCCTTCATCGATTTTCTTCTCTGATCTCCATTCCTAAATCCAGCCAAACCCCTTCTAAATCCAAATCATCATCCAAGACTAGAGCCAAATCCAAGAACATGAAGCCCAAATCAAAACAAAATGTCAAACCATCAAGTGGAACCGCACCAACACCTGTTCTTTCTCCATTGATATCCTTTACTGTACCTATACCATCATCCCTTGTTCCTGCTGCTCTCACCATCCCACCTCCACTGGACCTTCACTTCCAAAACCAACCACCCATGCATATGTGCCTACTTTGAAAAACACTTCTAAGTCAACCAAGATCAAGGCTACTCCAAGAAAATCCGTCAAGAGTGTCAAGGTAGTGCCTAATGCTGCTGCTAAAGTAGACACAGTGGTTAAGGAAGCTATGGTTCAAGGTGAATCAGTGCCAGCTACTATAAGTCAGGTACAACTCCCTCCTTCAAAATTAGATGTTCTGTTATCCGCTATAGATGTTTCACCATTAGATACTCTCCCACCCACAAGTGATAAACCACAAGTGGAGGAACCCGCTGTAGAAAAGAGTGCAGCAACTCTGGAGAAAGAGGTAGATACCACTATTGTGGTGCCTATAGTGTTTGAAATAGTTTGTAGTGCTAATTCAGGAATTAGCTTTTAATTTTTTTAATTTTTTTCTTTTATTTTTAGTTTTGTTTGGTTAACTTCTCTTCAAGATTTCTTTTGTTGAAGAAATCTTGAAGAGCATATTCTTGATATTGAACTCTAAATGATGTAAAGATAGACTATAACCAGTCTAATAAAATGGTTGAAGAGTTAGCAGATGAATATTATCAGTGGTCTGCTATGTGTTTTAAATGCGGTGGAAATCATCTATGGGTTGATTGTCAAGTAGGTAGGTATTCCTCCTGTGGATCATATTTTTATAACTCTCACTCTGTTTCTAGTCCGTACAGGTATGAGGATTCATATGGGCACAATTCTAACTCTGATTGGGATGAATACCCTTATTATGACTGGAATGAAAGCTAAGTGAGACAACCACCTCAAAGGGAGAATGATAGTTTAGAAGAGCTTATGTATAAGTTCATAAATAAGGTAGAAGAAAAATTTACACAAGATGATGAAGCCACTAACAACCTAACAATGCAAGTGAATCAATTAATAAGTATACTTTCAGAAAGCTCATTGCATTGTGATGGTGAATATATGGAGGAGATTCCCTATGAGAATGAGCCTACCCGAGATGATGAACATCTACAGAGAGAGTTTTTCACTTTGCAAGAGGACTCTGTTTCAACTGAGATGATTGAAGATGAGGCTTTGGTTGATTGTGCATCAATAAAAGAAGAGTTAAAATCACCATCTACCTATCCACATTTACAATTTTTATTAGAAGAGAATGAGGAACAAATGGTCTTGGATATACCAGAGGAACACTCACATGACCTTTCTTCTTCATTTTCTTATTCTAACCTTGATCATATGGATTTTATTTTTGGGGATTTATAGGAATATGCATGAATTGATCTTGTAAATGAATGTAGAAATAAGTTGAGGATGATCCTACAAGAACAATCAACTGCTCAAAATGAGGCCAAGAAAGAAAGAAAAGAGCGGCTCTTTCAAATATCCTTAAAGGACTTTGGCATGATGAGCTCCATAAAGAATCCCGAGGAGCGAAAACAAAAAATAAATTCAGAATTAGGGGTGGAGTTCACATGTTCTCGGAAACGAAAAAAGTCCAGGAGAGTTTTCTTTACCTCTTGCTTTTTGTGTGCCATGGGGATATGCCACAATTTAAAGTGTGGGGTGAGGATGTAAATATATAAATGTGCGTTTGTTTTTATTTCTTTTGATTTAAATTTTTAAAAGTAAAAAAAAACAAAAAATAAATTGTTTTCCTTAGGTAGTGTAATAAACCCCCTTGGTTTTTCTTTGTGCCGCGGTTCTTTTCCAAGGGTTTTGTTTGAATCGGGTGTAGTTAGTTTTTAATTTTTTTTTAGGAGTAGGAAACCTTGCACTGTGATTTGAAATGGAAGCAATATCTCTTGACTGTATTATGCCTTGATAATAGTAAGTGCCTTAGTTGTGATGCTTGGGATCAATTGTTTGACTCTTGTATAAGCACCTTAAATGGTACGATCTTAACTTTGCTAAACTGCTTTGACTAGAGTGTTCGATGAGTCCTATCTTGAGTGAGTTATGTGCCATGTGTGTGTGAGGATTTATGTATTTTGTGCATTGCATTAGATGTCTAGAACTTGTCCTGTGTGTTTGGAAAGCGAAAAAGTAGTTTTATTCAGTCTTGGAAATGATATAGGCGTCTCTTTGTTGAGCTAGTTATATGCTCTTAACCACCTGATTGTTATGTATCTTAGTTAACCATTTTGAGTCTGTAATCCTGTTTTTTTGGCAACCACATTACAAGCCTTACCCATTTATTTGAATTGACCATCTATTTGAACCTCTCATCTCTCGTGAGCACTTGAATTTGTTATGAACTTTGTAAAAGTTAAAGTGTGGGGTGTCGGTTTGACTTTTGAGTGGAACTATTGAAATAAGGAGAAAGGTGCACTATTTTGAAAAAGTAAGAGCCACTTAAATTGAAAGAGAAAATAAAACAAAATAGTTGTATTATTGTGAAAAAAAACTATTTATTGATAGTCGTAAATCTTGATGTATTTGTGCTTAAAGAAGTTGGGAGTTGACGTATATTGATGTAAAGGCGGAGTTATGGTTTGACATAAGTGTAGGGTTTTGAACGGTCAATTGTATGTATTAAAGTTCTTAGGGAGGTGTAGTCATTATATCCAAATGTGTCTTACCCGTCTCACACCTACATTACAACCAAATAAAGTCCTACTTGATCCTTGACTGAATAAGTCAATTAGTAGAGTAGTACAACGGGAAAGCTTATGGTACATTCTTTGTGGCGCATGAATTTCATTTCTGAGAGTGAGTTAATTCTTTCTATCTTGAGTTCCTATGTGTTCTTGAATTTTATTGTGTGTGGAACTACTCTCTATTATTTGTATGAGGGCACATAATTTACGAAGGTAAGGTAATGTCTTTGACCTCTATATTAGAGAAAGTGAGCAGGTTTTGAAAAATTCCTGGTGTTGTTGAGTCAACTCTTGAGGCGAGGATGATACGATATTGTGCTTAATCTATTTGGTTATTCTTGGTACGATGCGTTGGGGGAGTTGTTTAAAAAAGGTCATGTCTATGTGAAGTATAGTTTGATTGCATGAGGATGAGCAATGATTTAAGTGTGGGGTGTGGCGCCAAAATTTGACGAGCGCAAAACACACACTTAAATTGTGCTCGCTAGTAGAAGGAGGCCAAATCACTCTTGTACACCTTCTAGGGATCATCTAGTTTAAAATTTTGGGAGAACTTCCTTGTGACCATAATTCATGTGTCGACATCATTGTCTATGGCTGACCACCTTTTTTTCAAGTAATTGTCAAAACCTAAAGAGGAAATATTTAGAAGCATCTCCAGCTCCTCAGCATCAAACTCCATCTCAAACCCCCTTATCTTACTTTTGACCACCTTTCCATCAAATTGGAAGTTTGCATAGAACTCCACCACAACAGGAACACACACAGGAGGGAAAGCCTTAACAAACATATGTTTCCATCCCTGTAGCTCAAGTTTTTCAACCAGTTGAGCCTTCCTTATTTCATCAGTATTTGCAAGAATCTTCCCATTAAGAACTTTTCAGTTCCTGAACTCTGTGAGTCTATCAACCACAACTGGCACATTTTTTCTCTTCTTTCCTCTACTGGCCCTTGCAGACGGGGTAGCAGTTTTTGTAGCTTTGGCAACCTTTCTCTTTTGTGTTGAGGACTTTTCTGGCAAAGCAGACTCAGACTCATCTTCTCCATCCAACTCAACCATAGGTTCCACAACTGAAACTTACTTCATTGGCTTCTTGTAAGAGGAGTCCTGGTAGGAGGAGCCACTTCTTTCCTTGATGGGACTGCAGACTTTGTTACTTTCACCAGAGTCTTCCTGGGTTTCTCCCTACCTCAGACAAGTGCAAGTCATCATCACCACTGCTGACCTCCTCATCTCCATTGAAATGAGTTAACAAGGGCCCAGGTTCTTAAGTATTTTTCTCTTCACTTGCTTCTTCTGAAGGGGCTATGACAGTCTTCCCAATAGACATAGAGCCTTCAGATTCCCCGTGGTCAGAAATCATATTTTGGCACGTTCTGGAATTTCCTACATGCGCGCCACATGGAGCGGCGCGGTAGCCCAAAATGTTTAAGTGACTTCCCAATTCTGCTAAAAAGGGTAATTTTGTCCGGAGATTATTAGAGGATGGCTTAAATACACAGGAAAACACCATTTTCAGCACCTTTGACATATTTTTTACCTAAGGAGGCCAAGGAGGCTAAGGAAGAGTTGGAAGAACACAAGCACAAGGATTTCATCATTCCTTCCTCACTCAAGATTCGGGTTTAGATTGAATTTATGTTTTCCTATACTTTACTTACATTTGTGAATAACTTCTCCATGTCTATGGAGTAGATCCTTTTGCTTTTTAATGGATTTAGTGTATTGATGATTATTTGTGGATTATAACTCTATTTTTATGTATTTGAATCCTTTTTGGAAGATTTAATTATTGCATCTATATTCACTTGTTCTTGTAATCGGAAGAGGCATAACTTGTGATATCTTTCCATTATATTGTTAGTTGAGTTCATAGATTCTTGTAAGTAATCAAAAGAGGCTAGTTGAATCGTTGATTAAATCTAGTTAGGAGAATAATCGAGAGAGGTTCTCCTAAAGACCAATCCATTACGCATTCTTGCATATCTTCACAGAGCTTAAATTGGTTCATATTGAGAGGTTGAGACTTAATCGAGAGAGGAGTTTCAACTAAACAATTGTAATGATAATTAAGTCAATTCGAGAGACTCACTTGAACATTAGAAGTGAATTATCTAGAGTTAAATCCCAGACAATTATCTTGCACATATCCTATGCCCAATAGATTACTACCTTTGTGAAATCATTGACCCCCTCTATCTCTCACCCATGAACATGTTCCTTCCTAGTGTCCTTAGTTTCTTTTGCTATCCCAGTGATGCTTTAATCTTTATTGTCTTTTTCTGTTCTAGTTTGAGTAGGTTGCAGTATGTTTAGTTTATTTTGTTCTAATGGTTTAAGACAAGGCCCTGGGCTTATTTTGGCACTACTAAATGGCTTGTTTTGGCACTACTAAATCACTTCTCTTATACAATATTGGACCATCAGCCTAGTCTGTTTGCTTTGATAATTCTTGAGCTTGTGCTTTAGCATGTATGGCCTTGAATCTTACATTAATTGTGCTTAATATGCCTAACATCTTTTTTTCGATGATGCCAAAAGGGAAAAGATAAGATTGAGGGTGTTGGGAGTATGTTTAAGGTTGGGGGTATTGTGAGTATGTCTGTCTGTGGTGTAATTTGCATGTTGATTATTTGCGACTTGTTGTGATTACCTAGTTCTAGTATGTACAAAGTTTGTCATCGTAAAATAATGGAGAATTTGTTGAGTATTGAGATTTTGATGATTAACAAAGTTTATTCAGATGCAATGTTCGAAGAACCAGGTCCTCAACGTAGCTGCTTAGCTGTTCTAAGAATCAGCTCCTCAGGGTAAAGGACCAACTCATACAGGTTGATGATTGTACGTCTGTGAAGACATTAACTTTATCTCAAAGTTACTCAGGTCCTAGTTTGGTGGAAGAAGGCTGCTACACATGATAAGGGTTGTTTCCCAAGAAGATACGAATAAATCAGTAAGAGACAAGAGTCCCAAAACTTGCGGAGTCCGAGGAATAGTATGAGTGCTATCAAACGAGAATCTGACTATGCATAGGACTCCTAGAAGATCTTGGAGTCCAGGCGTTTAAATACTATCCATTTGGACTTTTTAGCATATCCCTTTACACATCAACTGAAGAATTACATTTGCACACGCTAGTCGAGTTCCAGTGTTGTGTTCTTCTTGAGTCAGTCTAGTGAATGTGTTTTAGGAAATTGAGTTATAATAAAAGTGTCACAAACAATTAATGAGTTGGAGTGAGTGTTTTCTTTACGAGTTAGAGTAACTTGTAAATCAAATAGTATAGTAAGAGTACTAGAGAGAGCTCTTCTCCATTAATGAGTCCTAGCCCACGTAGGAGATGTTGACTAGGTTTACCATAATAACTAATGAACTGAAATCACTTAGAATTGTGTTTACCTCAGAAGAGTTGGTTAGCAAAGCTGTAAGGATCCTTCCAGCTTCATGGGAATCAAAAGTCACAGCGATTCAGGAAGCCAAGGAGATGGACAAGATCTTACTTGATGAGTTGGTTAGAAACTTAAAGACTCGTGAATTGAGAAAGATATAATTGCGTAAGGAACAACTAAAGAGGGATAAGGCCTTGGTCCCTAAAGCATTTGAGGAAGATGAATATGACAGTGATAATCCTGACCTAGCTTGGTGGAAGAAGGCTACTACACATGATAAGTTTTGTTGCCCAAGTAGATACGAATAAATCAGTAAGATACAAGAGTCCCAAAACTCCTGGAGTCCTTGGAGTAGTGGAGTCCTATCAAATGAGAAACTGACTGTTAACCTGAGCAATTTTGGTTTTGATGATTGACAAAGAAACACATGCATGAACCAAGTCCATGGACATTGTACACAGGTTACGGACAGAATCAAGCAAAAGATATGCACGTAAAAGGGATAATTATAGGTGGTTGTTTCTGATAATCCCTGAATGAAAAGGTTGCATATTTGATAAGGAGCATGACTCCTTACTTGATGAGAACTCTATCCAAGATAAGGAAGGAGTTAGAAGTTGAAGATAACTTGAACTCTTCCACCAGGGAAGAGTGAAGCACTAGACTTCTAGTTAAACCTTATTCTACTAACTTTATAAATATCAGTTTTGTTCTCTATTACATGTGACACACACGTACTGAAGTAAATGCAGAATTGAGAGAAAAATAGCAAGGCATTTTGTGAGCAATTCTTGTGATATTCAAGAGTGTGATCCTGAAGATACACGAACCAGATTGAAGAACCAGTTCCATAAAGAGTTTTATGTGATGTCTTTACTTCTAGTTCAAATTGTAGTATGCATTTTGAGTTGTACCTTTCAGCTTTCTTAGAAGAAAATTGTACTAGGTACTTAAATTGTATTGTTCAAGTTAGAGTTAACTTGAAGCAGTCGCAAAAGCCTATGGCGTGTTACTAAAGGGGTTAGAGTTAATTCTTAGGTTTGCAAGAGGTTGTAAACTCGAGTTGTATCTTTCAAGTTAGAGTAAACTTGAAGTAGTCGCAACACCCTATGGCGTGTTGCTACAAGGCTTAGAGTTAATCCTTAGGTTTGCAAAAGATTGTAAATTTGTGTTGTATCTTTCAAGTTAGAGTTAACTTGAATTAGTCGCAATAGCCTGTGGCGTGTGCTACAAGGGTTAGAGTTAATCCTTAGGTTTGCAAGAGTTTGTAAACTTTTTTGTTGGCTCAAAATTGTAGTGAAGTGTTTGGAAAAAATCCTACTGGGTAGTAGGTCGCGGTTTTTTATATTTTGACCGGGTGTTTTTCACGTAAAATTCCTTGTATTCTTTACTTTCTGCATTATTTATTCCGCAACTGTAGTGTAAGAAACATATAGAAGAACCAGGTCCTTTGATAATCCAGTACACGTGAAAATTAGGTACCATACAAATCACCTCCCCTCTTGTGTGGTATTAAAGTATAAAATATCAATTGGTATCAGAGCAGGTAATCCTTGAAGAGGCTAACACCTTAGGAATAGATCAAGATGAGTCCACTACCTGGAAACTGTAAAGAGCAATTCACCACTAGGCCACCACTATCCAATGATCACTATTATTACTTATGGAAGGAGATGAGAAGAGATCACTTGAAGATGACTAATGGATGCTTCAAATGTAGTAAAAAGAATCACATGATCAAGAACTGTCCTATGTGGGAAGTTGAGTGGAAAAAGGAAAGATCTAAAAGAAGAAATAGAAATAAAGAATAGGTTCATGATAAGAGGAAATACAACAAAGGACCATCCAAAGCAATGGTTGCTACCTCAAAAGATTGTTCAGATGAGAACATTGATAATGATGATGATGATGATGATGAACGAGCTCTTATAGCAATTCAAGAATATGAAGAAGAGCCTGATGAAGAATCTGAGATACGTTTTCTAGACCTAAATGAAAAACTTAAATTCTTTTATAAAGATAGATTATCAGAACTGTTGGTAAATTTAATTGATGAATCTAAGAAAATAAGTTGTGAAAAAGAACAATTGTCAAAGGAGTGTGTCATTTTAAAAGCAAAGTGCAAAAACCTGGAACTTAGGGCTTGTGAAACTGAAAATGCAAATGTCGTGCTGAAGAACCAAGTTCATGCACTTGACACATCTGTTCTAGAACTTAGATCTGAAAATCTAAAATTTAAGTTAGGAGCAAGAAACAAATAGCTAGCGACACACAACTCTCACTAGAAAATGATATAGGAAAGGTAAAAGATGAGCTAAAAGGGATTAACTGGTAAGAACTTGGAAAGAGGACTTGACTAAGGTTAAGCATGAGCTAGATAGAATATGTAAATGATGCAGGTCCTCTGATGCACTTTCATGGCTACAAGAATACCATAGTAGCAACAGAAAAGGACTTGGCTTTGGGAACTCTGTGTCACGACCCAAACCGATGGGATGTGACGAGTGCCCGAGTTCTACCTATCGAGCACCCCTTAGCATTCGTCTAAGATATAAATATGAAATAAGTGTAGGTCATGCATAACATCTGGAAATAAACTACTAATTCATATAAACAACCTACGTGAGAAAACATGCCCAAATTAATATATATATATATATA
>AWOL01S0042122.1:0-13510 GCA_000715115.1 Nicotiana otophora | reverse complement strand
GTACTTATCTCTTAGAGGCTATGAAGTTTAGGAACAATATCACTTCTTTCATTCCTTATCGTGTGGCATTGAGTTTTGCTTGAAACCTATATCTCGTATTCCTTTGTATCCACTCATTTATGACATTGCACACTCGGTATTAGTTGTGCGTCGGTGGTTCGTGATGCCGCAGATGAAATACGATGGAGCCAGAGATGCTAAAACAATGCCTCAACGTGTGATTCCGACTGAAGATGCGAATGTATAAATAGATCACCCGGCGAATAATGTGGGGGGTGCAACGTACCTTGGCATCTGGTTGATTTATACATGTTGTGAAGGTTAGTATTGTGGACCATCGTACATGGTGAACTATGACTTCGCGCCGAGTGGGGGAGTCCACTATCAATGAATGGATTGCGGGGTCATGTGTTATATCAGTTTTGGCCTGAAATGTATATAAGTGGTACTAAAAGGTTCCCCAAAAATTTACACATGTTTAAGGCCTGAGATTTTGTAGAGGATAAGGTTGATACTTGCGGTATGTCCGCCTACTTAATAATCCTATACTTTAGTTCAAAGGAGTTAGAGAAACAACTTTAAATTTACAGAAGATCTTCTTAGCGTGGACGTCATGGTTGCGGATTTTGGGATGCTTCGGAGGAAGCACAGTGGTTGACAAGATTCTAGACTATGTGGTTTGTGCCAAGATTTGTCTGTATGGAGCTCTACTTTTGTGATCGTTGTGTATAAATAGGTTTAAAGGTTTACCTTTAAGAAGAATCGAAGAGTATGTTAAGAAATGGGTCAGCTCAACAATGTTGAGTCAGCATAACAAAATAAGAAATTGGCCTTGGGAGAGATAATTCTCCACAGGTGTCCGTGGCAAGCCTATGAAGAGGGCAGACCAGCCAATGCAACACTGCCCACTTGGCTCAGTTCTCTGAAATGCTTTTGAAAGAGTTTGTTCCCGGACTCTCCGTAATGCATGGCGCATAGGGTTTGAACGATTGCGTCAGGTCACCATGACGGTGTCATAATATGCCATCAGGTTCAATAAGTTAGCCCGTCATATTCCTACTTTGCTTCCTACAGCCAGAGAGCGAGTCCACAGACTCATTAAAGGACTTAATTATGATCGTAAAATTTTGTATGACTCGGGAGCTACAGGCTGATACTTTATTTCTACTAGTAGTAGAAATTGCCAAGATATTAGAACGTGTTAGGGGTGAGGAAAAAGGAAACTAAGGAGACCAAGACGTCTCGAGGTTCTGGGAGATTCAATGGATTCTACTCTATGAATATAAATCATTATGGCGGGGGCTCGGGTAGTCGGCCAGCCCAGTTCGCACATCGGATTAATCGAGGTGCTCCAGTAAGTTCTTTTAATGCACCACTGGCATGAGTTTCCTACAATGGTTATTCCAATTATCTGGCACAGACTCAATATGAGCACCCAAACCCGCAAAGGGGTTTATATAAATACGGCGATATTAGGCATCATGAGAAAATTATTCCAAACTTGGGAGAGATATATTGCATCAAAGAACTCAGGCTACGTGCCCCATTGCAGTTACCAAACCACCCACACGATCAGTTAGGGGTGGAGGATAGGCGGGTAGAAGGCGTCCTAGAGGTGGACACTCAACCGTTATTATATATGTTTTATGGTATGGTGGAGGTCGTTACATCAGATGGTGTCATTATAGATACGACCTCGATTTAAAAGGAATAATTTCCTTAACTTGATTCGGTTCTGAGTATCAAGACGAGTCCTCCTATTGTACTCCACTTATGAGTGAGCTTCGTAATTCTATAATCTACTTATGTGTCTACTTCTGTGGGGAGGTTTTATGGAGATAACTACACATATCATTCCATGATGGACTCTAATAAGATCTGTGAGACTAAAGGTGCCTTTCTGGTACTTATTTCAGTATGTTTTGATGTATTTCTGGATAATTATTTACAAATTATGAATTATATGCCCTACGATGTGGGGTTCATTATGTGTTGTGATTTTATTTAACGAAAATTATTTAAAAGGAGACAATGGAAAGTTTCGATTGGCAAGATATGTATATTACTTATGATTCAGAACTGAGGCCGAGGTCCATGTATTTTTAAAATAAAGTGATATGTTTAAATCGGGCTATGAGCTGCGGTGGAAGTTATATAAGGACGAGATCCTTGTGATAAAAATTCTTGTGTTTAAATTCTCCCTTGTGAAAATTAAATTTATACTATAGTAATAATATGGAGTCATGCCTGCTAGGCTTATTTGAAAAAATTTTGTATGAAATTCTCTGTGCATACTTGCCAAATTCGTGTTGTAATATTGAGTTGTAACCTACGAGGTAGGTGCCCGCCCAGGTGACGTTAAATGTGACTCGTTAATTCGGGTAAATAATTATGAGGTCTTCATGCCTCGCATCTCGTTATTAGTATTATGAAGGTTTGAAACGAGATTTTTGTTAATATGAACAACTATTAAGACCAGATTGACCCAGAAGGGTAACGATGGTCAAACGAGTGTGAGTTAAGCTTTCAGAAGCTCAAGATCGTTTTGACTACAATGCTAGTGTTGGTATTACCCACAGGTTCAGGATCGTATATAGTATATTGTGACGCCTCTCACATTGGGCCTGGTGCAGTATTAATGCAAGATGGTAAGGTAATTGAATATGCGTTGCGGCAATTGAAAGTTCATGAGAAGAATTATCATGTTCATGACTTAGAACTGGCAGCCATTGTTGATGCGCTAAAGATTTGGAGGCATTACCTCTACGGTGTTTCGTGTGAGGTATTTACTGATCATCGTTGCCTTCAGTACCTGTTCAAACAAAACGATCTTATTTTGAGGCATAGAAGATGGTTGGAGCTGTTGAAAGACTATGATATCACCATTTTGTATCACCCCGGAAAGGCCAATGTGGTGGCCGATGCTTTGAGTAGAAAGGTTGTGAGTATGGGCAGTCTTGCATATATTCCCGTTGGTGAGAGGCCATTAGTTGTATATGTTCAGACTTTGGCTAATCAGTTCATGAAGTTAGATATTTCGGAACCCAGTCGGGTTCTAGCTTGCACAGTTACTCGGTCTTCCTTATATGAGCGCATCAGAGAGAGGCAATATGATGATCTTCAATTACTTGTCCTTAAGGACACGGTGCAGCACGGTGATGCCAAACAGGTTGTTGTGGGGGAAGATGGGGTTCTGCGAATGCGGGGTCGTATTTGTGTGACTAATGTGGATGGGCTTCATGAATTAATTCTTGAAGATGCACACAGTTCTAGGTATTCTATTCATCCAGGTATTGCCAAAATGTATCAAGATTTGCGGAAACATTATTGGTGGAGGAGAATGAAAAAGGATATAGTTGCATATGTAGCTCGGTGTCTGAATTGTCAGCAAGTTAAGTACGAGCATCAGAGACCTGGTAGGTTACTTTAGAAGTTAGAAATTCCTGAATGGAAATAGGAGCGTATCACTATAGATTTTGTTGTTGAACTCCCACGGACTCAGAGAAAATTTGATGCAGTTTATGGGTCATTGTGGACAGGTTGACCAAGTCAGCACATTTCATTCTAGTGGCAGCTACCTATTCTTCAGAAAGGTTAGTTGAAATTTACATTCGTGAGATTGTCCACCTTCACGGGGTGCCCGTGTCTATTATTTCAGATCGACGTACGCAGTTTACCTCGCACTTTTGGAGGGCAGTACAATGTGCATTGTGTACGCGGGTTGAGTTGAGAACAGCATTCCATCCTCAGATGAACGGGCAGTCCGAGCGTACTATTCAGATCTTGGAGTATATGTTTCGCGCCTGTGTTATTGACTTTGGAGGTTCTTAGGATCAGTTCTTTCCATTAGCGGAGTTTACCTACAATAACAGCTACCAGTCGAGCATTCAAATGGCTCCATATGAGGCATTATACGGAAGGCGATAACGTTCTCCAGTTGGCTGGTTTGAACCAGGAGAGGCTCGATTATTGGGTACCGATTTGGTACAAGATTCCTTGGATAAGGTCAAGATTATTCAGGATCGATTTCGAACAGCTCAGTCTAGGAAAAGAGTTATGCTGACCGTAACGTTTGTGATATTGCATTCATGGTTGGAGAAAGAATATTACTTCGGGTATCGCCCATGAAGGGTGTTATGAGATTTTGGGAAGAAGGGTAAGTTGAGCCCTAGG
The DNA here is from genome assembly GCA_000715115.1 of Nicotiana otophora. Taxonomy (NCBI): domain Eukaryota; kingdom Viridiplantae; phylum Streptophyta; class Magnoliopsida; order Solanales; family Solanaceae; genus Nicotiana; species Nicotiana otophora. The sequence goes on along the minus strand of AWOL01S0042122.1, from coordinate 9,337 downwards.
TATATCGGAACTTTTGAGATTCTAGAGAGAGTGGAAGAGGTGGCTTACAGGCTTGCGTTGTCACCTAGTTTAGCAGTTGTTCATCCAGTATTCCATGTGTCCATGCTTCGAAAGTATCACGGCGATCCATCCCATGTGTTAGATTTCAGCTCTATCCAGTTGGACAAGGATTTGACTTGCGAGGAGGAGTCGGTGGCAATTCTAGCCCGACAAGTTCGCCAGTTGAGATCAAATAGTTACCCTTCAGATCGAGTGTAGTGAAGAGGTCAGCCTATTGCGGCAGCTACTTGGGAGTCCGAGTCTGATATGCGGAGTAGATATCACCACCTTTTCACCAGCCTAGGTACCTTTCTATGTCCGTTCGAGGACGAACGGTTGTTTTAGAGGTGGAAAATGTGATGACCCAAAAGTTAATCTTATGTTTTAGAAATCGAATATGCGCTCTTAAGCCTTAAAAATCTCATTTTAACCTCCTCGATTTGTGTGTGCAGTCCGGGCAGGTTTCCGGAAAGCTTTTATGTTAAATATTGATGAAAATAAGAATTTATGCCTTAAAAGTTGATTTTTGTTGACTTCGGTCAATATTTTTGGTGAACTAGCCCGAATCACTATTTTGACGGTCCCAGTGGGTCCGTATCGCATTATGGGACCTGGGCGTATGCCCAGAATCGAATTCGGAGGTCCCTAGCTCAAGTTATGAAGTTTTGATGAAAATTACAAGTCTGAAAATTAATTATTTTTAAGAATTGATTGATGTTTGGCATTGTTAGTGTCGGGTCTGTATTCTGGTTACGGATCCCGGTAGAGGTTCATTATGATATTTAAGACTTGTCTCTGAAATTTGGTGAGAAACGGAGTTCATTTGACGTGATTTGGACGTCTAGTTGATAAAATAGAAATTGTAAAGTGTTCTTGAGAATTTTATTTGGTCTGGTACTAAATTCATAGTTCTAGGCGTTATTTTGGCGATTTGATCGCGCGAGCGAGTTCGTATGATGTTTTTAAACTTGTGTGCATGTTTGGTTTGGAGCCCCGAGGGCTCGGGTGAGTTTTGGATAGGCCACGGGATGTTTTGGACTTTGGAAATCTGGTATTTTGCTGCAGCAGGTGTTCTGGCATGTCCTTCTTCGTGTTCGCGAAGGTACTCTCGCAAACGCGAAGAGTAAACTGGGTTGCTAAAGATTTCTTCTTCGCGAACGCAAAGTCTTGGTCATGAAAGCGAAGCAATGGGAGCGTTACCCTTCGCGAACGCGATAAGCCCATCGCGAACGCGTAGTGTTAGGCATTGGGGAGGGGGAATCAATTGTTTCTTCATCGCGAACACGAGCAATGCCTCGCGAACGCGAAAGCCTGGGGGGAGTAACCATCGCGAACGCGAGCTGGGTCTCGCGAACGCATATGCTTGGTAGCCAGTATCCTTCGCGAATGCGACAGTGCTCTCGCGAACACGATGAACACTGTCGCCCAGCATTTAACAAAATGCAAAACGAGATTTTAGCCAAAAATTCATTTTTCTCAAAAACCAAACGGTGAGAGGCGATTTTTCAGCAGCCATTTCTTCCCCAAATTGTTGGTAAGTGATCCTAAACCATTTTTCTTTCAATTACCCATTACATTTTTTTTAATTATCAACCTAAAATCTAGAGTTTCATGGTAGAATTAGGGGTTAGGGTAAAAACTAGGGATTTTGGAAATTTGAGGATTTAGATCCCAATTCGAGGTCGGATTCCAAAACTAATTACATATTCGGGCTCGGGGGTGAATGGGTAAATGAATGTTGGTCTGTACCTCGGGTTTTGACCAAGTGATCCCGGGGTCGATTTTCGACTTTTTGGAGGAAACATTTGGGAAATCTGTAATTATTCATTAAACTTGATTCATTTAGCAATGTTTGATATTATTGAGTCATTTTGAATAGATACGAGTGATTTGGAGGTGAATTCCAAAGGAAAAGATGTGGTTGAGAATTAAGTGGCCGTCGGAACAAGGTAAGTGTTGTGTCTAACCCTGACTTGAGGGAATTAGGAACTTTAGATTACTTGCTAAGTGAAATTCATGTGAGCGACGTATATGTGAGGTGACGAGTACTTATGCACCGCCAATTTACCTGTTTTCCCTGTTTCTTTATTTTTTTTTTATATTGTCTCATTCCTATGCCAAATTACTACGTGTTATACTAGTGTTGTTCAATTTATCGTTTTTATCATGTTTACGGATTTTCTGGTGACAATTGAGTTTTTATTTCAATGTTGAGATTGATATTATGGAACCAAATGTTGAAATAAGGTTTGTAATTGTTATTATATCTCCCTGTTGTTATTTATGTATTGCATTATGGTAAGGGAGAGTGTTAATGCACGAAGGGTGATGACGTGCCATATTGTGAGTGTTAATGCACGAAGGGTGATGACATGCCATATTGTGAGTGTTAATGTACGAAGGGTGATGTCGTGCCATATTGTGAGTGTTAATGCACGAAGGGTAATGTCGTGCCATATTGCGAGTGTTAATGCATGAAGGGTGATGTCGTGCCATGATATGAGAGTTAATGCACGAAGGGTGAAGCCGTGCCGTTTCTATTAATTTTATGGTGAGATTGAGAGTAAAAGCACGAAGGGTGATGTCGTGCATTTTTTCTTACTGTATTCATTATTCCTGTTGATTCATGGTATATTGACTGTTTCGGTGATCATTCTGTTGTAGTTCTTTATCTTGTATTCGCCTCAGTATGTTTCCCTTCCGATATTTCTTGTTTAGTTCTTCATTACTGTTATTTGCATATACACTGGTAAATTATACAGGTTGATTTGTAGGTGCCTTGCCTTAGCCTCGTCACTACTTCGTCGAGGTTAGGCTCGACACTTACCAGTACATGGGATCGGTTGTACTAATGTTGCACTCTGCACTTTCTGTGCAGATTTTGATATTGGCCCAGGTTGATTGAGATTTGCTATTGGTCCGCTGTCCGGTGACTCAAGGTAGATCTGTCGGCATTCACATACCTTGAAGTCCCCGTCTATCTTTTATGTCCTACTGTTTTCTTTCATTCAGACAATTGTATTTCTTTGAGACTATTACTTGTAGTAAATTCTAGAACGCTCGTGAATTATGACTCCAGATGCGGGTGGTAGTAATTAATACAGTTTTATGATATTCCGCACTTATTATATTTCATCTTAGTTAATTTTTGTCATTTATTGAATGAAAATAAGGAATTGGTTTAACGATTTTCTAACGTTGGTTTGCCTAGCAAGTGAAATGTTAGGCGTCATCACGGTCCTGTCGGTGGAAAATTTTGGGTCGTGACAGGCAGGTACATCTGGTGTCCATCCAGGCGCGTATCCACATTATCTGGAGGCCTAGTGGTGATCTGCTTTCCATGCTCCGTTCTGCAGGACCCGGAGTCTTCTCCTTGTCGTATTTACTTTTCTGTCTATTTTATTTCAGACAGTAGTTGTAGGAGGTTTTGCATATTCTATTAGATTGCTCGTGCACTTGTGACACCGGATTTTGGGAATTACTAGTAGATTTTTATGGTTTTTTGCTTATTGATTTCACTACTTCACTTTTCTATTTTATTTTATATCTCAATGGCCATTTATTCTTGGTTTCTTTATTAAATAAAAATTCATGACTTTAAAAATAATAAAAAGAATAATTAAATGGATAGTACACCGTTGGCTTGCCTAACAACGATGTTGGGCGCTATCACGACCTATAGTGAGAATTGTGTAGTGACATCATCAGTATATCATATCTGTACATTAATCTAGTAGCATAGTAATCTGCCTATGAAACCTGGTTCTTTCAACATGATCAATCCTGATTTGTTATTTATGAAAGGGATTTTTACATAGCTATACTATACTAAAAACTTATTTACCCTCGCTAAAGAAGTTATAATTTAATTACAATTTGATATACAATTTACCATTTATATACAAAATAAAATATTAGATCACAATCTTCCTCATTTCTTTCTTCCCTGATGAATTTTGGTGCTCAATCATTTTTTTATTTTTCTGGTCACAACCACTGCTGCCTCCCTTTTCTTCTTATATATCCATCGTCCCACGACCATCAAGATTGAAAATCCAAAATGAGAATTACTACCATAAAATAAGGCCTTTCAATATTGCAGACGAAAAATATTAAACAATAGCAACAATGAATACAATGAGCTACAACCTTGATTTTTCGAATCCTTATAATCCACAAAATATAGTAGTTAAATTTCGAAAATTTTAATCTTCAGCTGAAAAATCACGATTACAGAAGCTGAAACAGCTGGATTTGCATTGGGTGAAACAGAAACGTAAACAGATTAATGATTTCTTTTAGCTTTTTTGCATCAATAAACTAAATCGTATTAATTAGAAGCGAGTACATTAAATTGGAAGTCTGAATCCATTAAAAACTTCATTGACAGCCATTAAAAAGCTTTGAAGCTTTGGATTCGAAAATTGAATTTTACAAAATTGTTATTTGTTTGGATTGGGTGTTGTTGCAAATGATTGAGAATATACTTTGGAGTTTATATCTCAATTTTGAGAGAATTTGGAGAAGATTGAAGGTAGTTTTGGTTGGAATTTCATATTGAAACACGAAGAAAAAGACAAACAAATTGTATGTATTTTGTATATCGGGTGTACAAACGACATACAAAATATATACAAGTAATATAATTGTATACAAGTTGTATAAAAATTGTATGTAAATTATAGTATTTGATCGAATTTCTGTACAGAAAAATTTGTATTTAAGTTGTAAATGAATTGTAGATAATTGTAAAAATTGACCGAATTCTGTACAAAAAAATTGTATTTAAGTTGTAGATAAATTATAGATTTTGACCGGATTTGTATATATTTTGTAAAAAAATTTAGTTACTTTACGTAAATAGAAAAACTTAGACAAAACCGAGTAAATAAGATTAAAATCTGGTATATATACGAAAAAGTCCCATTGTGAAAACATGCACGTGCTCAGCTCAACACTATGGTCACAGACAGTTCATATATTTTAGAGATTGTTTTATGTAAAAATTCCATAGGGCGCCCTATTTGGTCGCCCCTTTTTAACTTATACCCGTTTTGTTTTTTCGTTTGCATCCGTACCTATTTTTTTATTAAAAGCNCGTTTGTATCCGTACCTATTTTTTTATTAAAAGCATTTTAAAAAGATGATTTTGCTCTTCAGGACTATTAACAAAACTGTAGCCTGCAGGACAACACTTCAGCATGTTTTTGGCATGAAGTTTTAGCAAATGAACTAAATAACTTAAGCATGATAAGTCTGAAGTTTTAGCAAATGAACTAAATAACTTAAGCATGTTTAGTCTGAAGTTTTAGCAAATGAACTAAATAACTTCAGCATGCATTAGCAAAAACTCATTAGAAAATTACACATTGCAAGACAAAAACTTAAGCATGTTTAGTCTGAAGTTTTCGCAAATGAACTTGTCATGACCCAAAATCTCACATGTCGTGATGGTGCCTATCTCAATACTTGGCAAGCCAAAAATCCCAATAAACCACCATTTCTTTTAAATTTGAAAACTAAATAATTAATTAAGCGGAAGAAATCTCAAAATTTCAAATATATCACTCCCAAAACCCGGTGTCACTGAGTACATGAGCATCTAATATGAATACAATGTGTTACTGATAAAAAACCATTGTCTGAAAGTATAGAACAGTACAATAACTGAAGAAAAGAGAGACAAGGTCAGTGGCTGCCAAACAACTACCTTGATAGTCTCCAACTGATAGTACTCTGAAATCTAATAATCTCTGTGTCCGAAAGCACCTGGATCTGCACACGAGGTGCAGAGTGTAGTATGAGTACAACTAACTCAATAAGTAACAAGACTGACTTCTGATCTGAAAGAAATGATGAGCTTCGCAGGTATAGTCCAGTAAAAATAATAGTATAGAAATATAAGCATGCTTTCAAGTTCAACAATTTAAACTCAATGCAAGTGAAATAGATCAATATTGCATGATATGAGGCATATGACATCTCAGTAAAAAGACCTCATGTAAATACTGGTCATAAATTATCCGGTCACTTGGCACTGTTTATGGCCAATCCAGCCTAGGGGTGTTCCAACCCGTATATAAATACACATCGACTGACAGTCAGTCACTCAATATCGTATAAGGCCAATCCAGCCCTGGGATAATTTATCCCCCAAATATAAATAATTCGATCAAGATCCATATCCAGGTAAACTCATTAAAATACAAATAAGTAAGGCAAGTCCATGCCCTGGAAAAATCCAAATATATATATATATATATATATATATAAAAGCAGTAAGTAAGGCAAGTCCATGCCCTGGGAAGTCCATCCCGAATATCGATAATCATCCACGCTCACTAGGGGTGTGTACAAACTCCGGAGGGGCTCCTTCAGCCCAAGCGTAATACAAAGCCAATATGGCCTACTGCAGGCGGGCAGTCCCGATCCATATAATAACAAACCTTTAAGGCCTGCTGCAGGCGGGCAGCCCCGATCCATAAAATAGTAAAGCCAATAAGGCCTGCTGCAGGCTCGCAGCCCCGATTCATAAAATAGTAAAGCCAATAAGGCCTGCTGCAGGCGGACAACCCCGATCCAGAACAATAATAATGTATAAAGCCATTCTGGCCTGCTACAGACGGGCAACCCCGATCCATTTAATAATAACATATATAAAGCCAAATGGCTTGTTGCATTGCTGAGTGTGAAATGTATATTTTAGAACAATTAATTCAACAGCATCACGACCCCATGGGTCCTAAAATATCGACACATAGCCTAAACATGATCCTTATTACTAGCCTCAGCTTAATTCCTCTAACACGTGCCATATGTTCAGATAATAACATGATTCTTTAATCTTTACAACTGCACAGAATTTATTCAAGACACAATTTATATGGTGCACTTCCACACGCTCATCACCTATCGTGAGTGTCACCTCCAAACAATTTATATCATACCAAATTCGGGGATTCATACCCTCAAAACAAAGTTTAGAAGTGTTACTTACCTGAACCCATGTAATTATTTATTCCGCTATGCCCTTTCCACGAGAATTGGTCTCTGAAAGCCTCGTATCTAGGCACAGTTAATTCGATTCAATCAATACCAATTATTGTAATTAATCCCATAAGGAAATACTAATTTTTCCAATAAAATCCGAAATTAACTCAAACATCGCCCGGGAGTCCCGCGTCTCGGAACCCGACAAAAGTTACAAAATATGAACGTCCATCCAACCACGAGTCTAACCATACAAATTTCACCAAATTCCGACATCAACTCGACCCTCAAATATTCAATTAAAGTCTTTGAAGATTTCTACCATTTTCAACCCAATCTATACCCATTTGAACTCAACAATCTTTCCATAAACCTTATTGATATGTATAAATAATACTATTACACCCAAGAATCATACTCTTAATCACCCATCTTTACCCAAACTCGAAATTGAAGACTAGGGGTTAGAACCTTACCTCTTGGGTGAAGATCTTGTGATATTTCCTTGTTGGATTTCAAAGCTTGAACAAGACCTTGATGAACAAAGCACTTGAGCTTCTTCCTCTCTCTAGAACACTCTCCCTTCTCTCTAAAAATGTCAGATTTTTGCTCCAAAATAAGTCCCAAAGCCTATTTATCAAAATAGGTTCGGTCTGTGGTCGCATAATGGGCATGCGGGTCGCAAAATGCACCGCAAAATCGATGCCCAGAAATGGGCTTCACTGAACAGGTTTGCAACCATTTTGCGGTCGCATAACTACTTCTGCGATCGCATAATGGTTATGCGATCGCAGAATTGGTCGAAGAATTGCATTTTTCCAGACTTTGGTAATTTAGTCATAACGTTTTGTAGGAATGTCCAAATGACGAACGGTTTGAAGCGTTAGAAACAAGACTCAAAGATCTTTCATTTGATAGCACGTAACTATATATATATATGTAGATATTCTTGTTCAAAATTGGGTCTTATGCGAACTCACTTGAAACTTTAGTCTTATGAAATTTCCAACTTCTACATTCGATGCCGAAACCTATCGAATCAAGTCCGATTGACCTCAAATTTTTCACACAAATCATAAATGACATAATGAAGCTATTCCAATTTTCAGAATTGGATTCCCTCCTCGATATCAAAAAGTCAACCCCCGGTCAAACTTCCCAAAAATTCAACTTTCGGCATTTCAAGCCTAATTCCACTACGGACCTCCAAATAATTTTTCGGACATGTTCCTAAGTCTAAAATCACCATACAGAGCTATTGAAATCATAAAAATTCAAATCTGAGGTCTTTTACACATAAGTCAATATTCGGTCGACTATTTCAACTTAAGCTTTCAACATGAAAATTCATTCCTCCAAGCTAACTCCGAAATACCTTAAAATTAAAACCGATAATTTACACAAGTCATAATACCTCGTAGGAAGTTATTCAAGACATCAAATAGTTGAAAGGAGCGTAAATGCTCAAAACGATCGGTCGGGTCGTTACAATCTCCCCCACTTAAACATACGTTCATCCTCGAACGTGCCAGGAGTCATTTCTAAGCCACCACATCACTATTCCATCTTACCACGCACGTACCCGGGGGTGATCTCACGTCACCCTATTCTATATAGGCCTGACCACACAACATAACTGATAATCATTAATTTAACCATAGCCCAAAAACCATGGAGCCAAATTTCTAACATCCAGAATTCTTTTCAATACCCGAATCTCACATCTACATATTGAATAAGTATGAACAAGCTGTATCCAGCCATAATCATTGTCCCAGATATAATCACTTTCTATGCCGACCTTCAATATTATCCTCCCAATATACCGGAATCCAACTCGATAGTATCCATTCTAGGTCCAATGACCTTATAGTATTAAACACAACTATCCTATTGACATGCCACACCAATACAACTCAATCCACAACTGCGCAACTTTGAACCCAAAACTGGAAAATGTCTCAAAGTAGAGAACCGTATTGTAAGTTCAACAAGCATCACCATAACTGTAATGCTATAATCTCATTATATATTGTACAACTGATACATACAAGTTTAATAACAGTAAACAGCTCTTTTAGAGCTCACATTAACATCACTCGCACGGATAACTCACGTGTTATCGTATCAATATTTGAACCCGCACGAACAACTCACGTGCCAAAAATATCAGTATATGGATCTGCACGGACAACTCACGTGCCAAAAATATCAGTATATGGATCTGCACGGACAACTCACGTGCCAATAACGTAATCCGCCATGCATGGTCACAGGCCTCCAGTCCAAGCATATCATAGAGGAGCAA